>JBBPJU010000303.1:0-27745 GCA_038088875.1 Austroboletus festivus
CTCGAACTCAGCTGTGCACAACGTCGACGCCGATAACCGCTTGTTGATAGTGAGTTTATGACCGCTTGGAAGAAAAGGAAAGGAGTAGTGTTACGTGCGCCAGCTAATTGATATCTCGTGTGTTTATGATACATGTTTACTCTGGCGACGTACCTCCACCCCACCCGTTACACTCGACTCCTTTTCTGCAAGCGACTCAGTCGAACACACGCGCGTGCCGTCGTTGAATGAACAGGATCAGTGCCGCGATGCCCGTTTCCCGACCAGTGTGGCAAAAACGTCATATACCGCCCTGTTTATTAGTCGTCGCGTCATAAGCGTCCATGCAGTATCATCGACGTTCGCCGCGGAGCAAAATCGTAGTCTGTGTCCCTGTGACAACGATGCGATCAAGACCTCAATCGAGTCTCCGACGTCCCTCAGCGGGAAGAATCATGGCCTCCGTCATTGAACGGGCGCGCACACGCATCATGAATCCCCGTTATATTAGGATTGCGTCTGATCCAATTATGATATGCCTCCGTGTGCGGTGCCGGAAAAACGAAATATCGATATCTGCAACGCCTGAAGGCTGACGAACCACGTATATGAGACTTCTCACCCACCTTTTTTACCTATGCTCGGAATCGGCGCAACGTGGCCAACGTCGGAAGACAAGGTCCATGTACACATACATGGTATGCAAGAAAACGGGTATCTACGTCCTCGACTCAGTTGAGGGGACAAGTTACTGCCGTTTTTTCATGGATGTACATGACCAGGAGAATAACAGGTTCAAGCTCAAGTTATGGCTGAGAGGGGTTCTTTGAAGATCATCGGGCATAGCAGTGTGGTGCATGGATGAATTTCACTTGGCGGCGTCACTAGCCCGTCGGGAAAGCATCCAGGCTAGTCGGTAGAGGGAAGAGGGGAAAGATCGAACTAGGTAATCACCAGCGTTGACCAAGGCGAGTACCGGCGCCTAACAGATTGGTGGGCTCAGCCTATGATTCTCCTACCAAAACACTTCAGCCTGACGGCATTTAGCATGCATCGGACGACTCTTTGAATTCATTGACCAGATCAGTGACCTCATACGCGCGACAGCACAGCCAGAAGCGGGCACGCCAAGCATCGGCGTGCTGTGACTGCTGCCCGCAGGGCCGTAGGCCCACAATAATTGATCAGCTGCCGAAATCCCTCTGACCAGGGTTTAACTGAATGGCCCAAGGGTTGGCTGATATGGACTGATCCCTGAACGAAGTTCACAGGTGCAAAGTTTAATACTTCATATCGAACGTCACAGGGACATCGATCGCGTTGTCACCCGGAACAGGTGCGTCAAAGGAAAAAAAAAAAGCAGCACATGGGTTCACAAGCAGAAGCGTGAGTTGATAGTACGAGTATACGGGTGCCAGACCCCTTTTTGATACAGATTATGGCGGACAAGTACCAGAGGAGGAAGAGAGGGCGAAAGAAAACCGAGGCGCAAATGAGAAAGCGATAGCATGAGCGTCACCACCATCAAAATTTCCGTTTTTTCGTTTTGGTAATTCCCCTGCCAGCGAACAGACACGCAGTGATAGATACGCCACTCAGCAACCCTTGCTCGCGAAAACCCAACCACGCCTCCCCACATGTGCTCAGTTGACGTCGTCCAGTTTTTCCTTCTCAGCCGCTACCGCCGCCGCTTGCTCACCTTCCACATCAAAGTTCTCTACCAGATCAGGCACGTCATCGTCATCTTCATCGGCATCGCCCCCTGTCGGCCTCTGTTGTCCCTGTTGGATGGCTTGGTAGGATTCTGCGAGCTTGCGCAGTGATGCAAGGGAGTCGGGACCGAGCTGGTTTAGGATGCCAGGCACGAGCTCTGTGAGCTCCTTGACGTGCCCTGCGCCATAGATCGCAAATGTATTGGCAGACACCGCGGCGTGAACTGTTCAGAAACGACACGAGATTAACACCCCGAAGCTCCTTCGTCTAGCAAAGCACGTGCAGCAGGAGAAAAAATATGTGCCGCCAAATGCGTTTGATAAGTGCAGAAGGGACGTGCCTTTTGGAGCGGTGAAATGTAGTACGTTTCCATCCTCCCTGAACATGTTTACTTCCTCCACTCCGGGGATAGGTTGTACGTTAAGTTTCTTGAGAGCAGCCTGTAATTTTTTGTCGTCTTGTGCGGCGGAGGGTTTCGTTTTTCGGACGACCTTCCGACGCATGGTGCCCTTTCCGCCTGGAACAAGTTAGCGGGAAAAGATGCGGAGAGATGAAGTGATGCAGCCACACGGTGGGGGTGGCTGACCAGAAATCGCTCACCAAGGCGGTTAGCCGCAGCCGCAGCCTGCAGTTTGGCCAATTTTACTGGATCCATGAATGGGCGTAGGTGAGGATCAGATATGCCTAGGGTGAGGCTGGTTTGGTGTACGGTGAAAAGTAACAAACAAGGTTTGAATACAAATACATGTACATAAACCACACCCACGAGCGAGATAAGATAATCTTTACTTCTCTCTCTCCATCACCATGTCTGCCATCTCTATCCACATACGTCCTGCCACCATCGACGACATCGTACGCATTCGCCTCGTTATCACGTCCATCACTGACCCAATCACGGCAGGACACGCTCCTGCGACTCGTCCACGACCTCGTATGACCACCCCTCTGTCACACCATGCAACGAGCATTGACGCCTGCCTAGGCTATGTATGAGAAGGAGCCCGAGTCTGCAAAAGCGACGCCAGAGCTGGTAGGCACCCCTGTTCGTCATGGTCAGTAACCACCCACCCTTGCGTAGTTCAGAGAAAACATCTTCGAAAAGGGTCACGCACACGCCCTTCTCGCGTTCCAAGGTACCCCCGAAGAGCCCGGTGCACCCCTAGGCATGGCCCTCTACTTTTTCAATTTCTCCACTTGGACAGGAAGGCCAGGGTTGTATGTAGGTCTTGCACGGTCATCATGTCCGTACTTGACACGGACGCATTACACAGCTCGAGGACTTGTTTGTGAAACCAGAAGCAAGGAACATGGGGATTGGCAAGGCGCTGTTCGCCGAGCTAGGCAAGGTGGCACAGGAAAAGGTAGACTGCTTTTCTGCTTCTCTCCGTGGACCGACAGTTTCTCCCCTGGCAGAATTGTAGCCGGATGGACTGGTCCGTGCTCAAGGTGGGTGCTTGTACTTGGTGTGGCCTCATTCGGGGGTTCATCCGGACCTTGGCAGTGGAATGAGCCGTCCATTGCATTCTATGAAAAAGTCTTGTCGGCTAAGCGTATGGACGACTGGGTGGGTATGCGGCTGACAGACGAGGGTATCAGAAACTTGGCGAGGTTCTCCCTTACCACCAACTAGAAAATTGGCCGTGGTAGTGGTGGGGCCCTCTTTGGAGCCTTGAGACCGTGCGTGGAAATGCATCCACATGAACTATTTATGTCGCGGCAGCGATAACATTGTCGCCACTGATATATAACGCAGGGTTTTGGTGGGTACTTGCATGCACGATTGTACAGCACTACGTCCGAGGTATACCAATATGGGAAGGCGTTATACTCCGTCATAACTCGCACCGCCAGCCTGGATGTCAGGTAAAGAGCGTAAGTGCGCGGAAATCGGAACGGGTCGCACTCACTTTGCGCAGCCTAACGATGATGGGTTCATCCCTCAAGTCATCCTTTTCACGAGCTGCCACCTCGATTGAGTAAACTCGCAACACTCCCTTGACATCTGCCGCATGGACGGAAATCTAAAGTATCGGAAGAACTAGGTGAACTGATGGACATGTTTACATTACAACTAGGGGAAAGAGAGTGTGTGGATTGTGTCCAGGAGAGACGCCACACGGTACCGGTAGTCTGGCGAGTACACGCGGTGTCGCACGTAAATGAGGGGGGGGACCAACCTTTGCTTTGCGCATCACCTTGCAGGCAGATCCGATCCAGACGATGAGAATGAACTTTTCGCGTTGGGATTCCTTGTCATTGGAGTAAGTGACGCGTGCATAGGCGTAAGATGCCCTGGAGTCATCGAGGGCGTCTCGGAGTTCTGAGAGGCCGCCTGTGCCTGTCTTTGTGACCACGAGCCTGTCTGAGCGATCGTGCTGGTAGGGTGGGGGCATATGAGAAAGCCACGGGAGATGAGGAATGGACGCTGACCTCGTAGTCGAGAAGCAACCAGTTAGTGTCTGACTTGTCGGAGCGGACGTCCAAGTAGGCTAAATGGTTGAGCTGGATAACGCTGTCGATGGCGAGCAAGGCTGACCTTTGTCGATGTCTGGGTTGGACACGTCCGCCATGGTTGGGGCTAAAGAGTTGACCGAAACATGTGCTACCACCACCATGATCGGGGGTTGCCGATTGCGGAGTGTCAACGATCCTCTGACGGTGACCACTATCGTCATGTCTCTGCGGATCCTCTCTCGCCTCTACTCACAGCGCGTACCACACAACCGCAACTGGCACCTCGCAGGACACGTCCCACCAACATCCCTCCTCTTCGACGACACCGACGGGCCCACCCTCGATCTCACAGAACACGACCCCCCACCGCCACCACCGAAAAAACCCACTGCACCTCCAACCCCTGTGCAGTGGCGACGGCATCGCGAACAAATCAAGCATGCATTTCCCGGCGGATGGAACCCCGCGCGTAAGCTCTCGCGTGATGCCATGGATGGATTGCGTTCCCTCCACGCGCTCGACAAGGTCACCTTCTCATGTGCGGTCCTCGCGGACAGGTTTAAGATCAGTCCGGAAGCTGTCCGTCGGATATTACGCAGCAAGTGGGAGCCATCGAGAGAGAAGCGGGCCCGCTTAGCAGAGAGGGAAAGAATGTCTAGGCAAGAATGGATCGCGCAGAGAAGACGAGAGGAGAGGGACAAGGCAGCTCAGATCCTCTCCGAGGCGAGACACGGCGACGATGTCGACTCGCACCGATCACGCCAGAGATCCACACGAGTCGACCGAGAGGACAAGTTCTTCTTCAAGTGATGGGTCCCCTTCTAGACGTGCGAAAATGCATGGGGACGTCTTGCCGTGTTTCACTATCAAATATTATCCAATCTAGCTGGTCTACACTAGATACATTGCCTGACAGCTACTTGGTTTGGTCTAGACTTGCGCCACCCCCTACGCCACTTCTCAGTCATTCCACTCAGTTCGGACACTTGATGCAATGCTCATTCTCGTCTACTTATCGGCCTTATCGGCATCACCGTTATCCATGATACTATCCATATGTGATAATGAATGAGGAATTATAACACAAGCTCAGAAATAATAGTGATAGAGATGGCACATGAGGCATACAACACCACAGTACATAACTAGAAGGACAGGTATAAGTAGAACTGTTAGGTATGATCAAGTCAAGTGAGTGGATAACAATCTCTATATACCAAAAAGTGCGGCTCCGAGTTAGTTCGGAAGCCAGCTAAATATTAATATAAAAGGTCCCTAGCGTGTGTGAGATATAGCTCGAGATCGTGGCAGTCGACCGACTCGAGTCCGATTGTCCAAGTCAACGTCCAGCTTGACTCTATATCTGATCGTAAGCAAGGTAGTAATCCTTGTCCGGGCGACACAGCAAGATATCGTTCCAATTCGGTCGTGGCATGGTGGCAGGCTGTGCACCCTTGGAATCAACGACCGTGTATCGGAACCGCAGAAGCATCATTGACGCGATCAGCTTCAGTTCAACCCTTGCCAAGCGTTGACCCAGGCAGATGGTATTCCCTGTGAATACGCACTGTCAACTTTCACTGACAGGCACGTAATGATGCACACTCACCACCTCCCCATCCAACGTAGCCGAACGGCGTCTTCGCCTCCATGCGGCTCGGGTCGAATTTCCACGGATCGGGGTACAGTTCCGGGTCGAGATGGACGTCCGAGAATGGATAAACAACATAGGCCCCTGAAGGGATAGTTTTGGAGTCGATGATGGTATCAGGTCCGAGGTTGCGACGCATGGCGGTGTGTGGCTGTGCAATACGAAGCGTCTCGTGGATAAGGGCATCGAGAACAGGTGTTTCTGCTTCCCAGGCTTCCAAAGGAATCGATGCCAGCTGTGACGGGAGCGAGGCATTAGCTGCTGCATCCGGGCGATACGCCGACATCAGTTGTTCGGCCTCTCGAGTAGCCTTTTCTCTCCATTCCGCGCTGCTACCAATGAAGGTTATGAGCCACGACGCGGTGGTGCCAGTCGCTCGGGCGCCTGCAACTAGCAAACCCATCATGAACTAGCAAAAAAGTTTAACGGGGCGATCAGATAGCTGACATGAACACTCACTCCAACGATCACCAGCCGCTCGTTTTCTTCTTCGACAAGCATCTGAAGCGTGTCATCTTGAGGCTTGCCGCTCTTCACTCGCGTATCAATGGCACGTGAGACGATGTCATACACTTCCTTTGTGGCGATTAGTTTTCGAATCATACTCGGGGAAGGTAGCCAAGGAAGCAGAACAGTAGTCGGGGTCGTTCCGCTATCCAGGATGTCGTACAGGGTTTTGAGCCGCGCAACCAGTGCAGGGTCATCCGCAATTTCTCGACTGGAGATACTGCGTACGGTAGTTTGAAAAACGAGCTGTCACAAACGAGTAAGAACATTGCACAACGTGCCATTGGGAAAACATACTTCATATATTTTCTCAAATGGATCGAATGTTCCGCTTGGTCCCCAAGTGTCCATGACTCGTTGAATATCGTTCAGGACGGGGACAATGACTGGATTGAGGAGATGAATGATATGTCACGAACAAATATCGGCAACGCTCACGTTTTGATAGGTGATCGTTCTTTTGTACTGCAGAAAGACGTTTATGGATAAGGGCTATCCGGCGGGTTTGGAGGTCGGACGTGACACCCTTGACCATAGGGATCTGACAACGCGACATATTAGCTAATACGGACAAACTAGGAGTAGTACCTACCGCGCCAGACAGAACCTTGAACCCTTCTGTCAGATCGAAAGCTCTGTTTGCAAAGAACGCTTTGCGCGCAGACTCGCCGGATACGACGATGACAGTCTCCTGAGGATGACGTCAGCTATCTATGTCGGATCACGAGTGGTAAGAAGTCGCACAGACCTGCAGCATGTTGAATTGAAAGAGTTTCTGGCCCGTCTTGCGGAAACCATCGTTAAGGAAATCAAAGCGTCGTCGAAAGAAGGGCGCGATGGCGAGGAGATGAGAACCGGGGAGGTAAACAGGGGATTGTGCGGAAATGTTTTCTTTAGATGAGCCGTGACCAAATAAGAGGAGGGCGAAAAGAATAATGAGGGCCAAGAGCACTTGGACTTTGAGACTCGACATCAGGAAGGCGTCGGCGGCGGATTGGAGACCGACGGTATACATGGTTTGAGATGGGGTGTCTTTTTGATAAGAGAGGAGAACGGCGAGGAGGTCAGAAGACGATTGATGCCTTCTCTTTTAACCAGTTTCAGTGCGTGCACGTTGAACCTGTGTAGTGACATTAGAGTAACATGCATCATGGCCTATCGCTTGTAATGGGCTGGGTGGAATCCAAATGTAGTCAAGGTCATTGACGATCAATCGCCTCGGTTCCGCGATCTTGGCCAAGACTTGATGAAACTGAACTCGCGTGCAAGCAGAGGTGGGTGCCAGGCTGCAGCGTGCCACCGGACAATGCAGCATCGGAGCAAGTGCGATACTGTCCCCGTCTTGTGGGCGCTGAGCACTTGGCGCAAGTTTTGACAGGATTTACAACCCTGACGCGCAGTACATCTCAAGTACCTAAATGCGAAGTTTTATGCCTCGAGGTATTCGTGCGGCGGTGACATTGCGCCCAGGGACTACATTCATTCGTCATAGAACTTGCCGTCGGAATCCGATCGATCTAGCTCTAAGCCCGCGCATGTCTTGTCTCATTGGCGTCAGAAAACATCCGGAAGCAGGTGTATAGAAGCGTAGATTGCGATCGCATGCGGCCCCGAGCACGGCCGGGGACTCCATAGCCGAATTTCTAATGATTATCCATAATACTCGCTGACGCTGGTGAAACGTGTACACACTCTCCGTTTATCACAGCTGGGGGTGTGGGCCAGCTAGTGCTGTCACTGCTGTGCTCCCCGGGGCGTGGGAACGGTGACTTGTTCACACATCGCATACACCACCCATCTTACTATGCCGGTGATGGAGCGCCGTCAACACACAAGTCCAATGTGTCAACGCGGCCGCGACTACGCAGACGTGGAAAATCTGGTGCGAGGACAGCAGATAATCAAATCGTCCAGGTGCAATCCGTTCGGGAATGCGGTTGGCACTGAGCGGGAATGAAATCGAAAAAAAAAAAAAAAAAACGCATCAGGAACGCAACCTGACGGCGAACGAGGACAACGCACTAAATCAATGCTCCAGCTATGTATAATGTCCCCGAGGTGAGCAGCCATCCAAAACCCATTTCCGAAAATACTTTCATTACACCTTCTTTTGCGACAAGCTGTGTGACAGGCACAACAGCACATAATCCGAGTGCGATAAACACCCCTGTCCTTGCACTCCGATGCGTTGGCTTAGCATACTTGGGGTTCAACACGACGTATGCCGCGCCTACCAAACACAGCGGATCGTAAGCTATCCATTAAACTCTGCAGAACACTTACAGGAACCAGCCAGTGCAATACCAAGGAGATGAAGAGCTTGGGAGAATGGGTCGCAGAAAAAACCGTAGAAAATCCAAGGCACGAATGAACCAACAGTTAGCACTGCCGCGAGATCAGCGATAGACTATAGTGGCTCAAGTGATGGCATGTTCTCTACCTATGATGCCAACATAGTCCAATGCATGACATTGCGCAGCGACCTGTCGTGTTCAAGCGTCTCGAGCCAAGTACTTCGGTTTAAGAGTGACATACTTCTTGAGAATGACAATTGGACGTGTGGAATGCAGCACTAGCAGACAAACAGAAGACGGCCGAGGCAAGAAACACGACAATGGTACATGTATCAGCCCACGTCGTCGTTTCGTATATGTCCACGTGTCCCGTCTGAAAGCTAACGAGCAGACAAGCAAAGAGAAGTGCACCCCAAAAGTGGCTGTGAATATTCACTGTGCAGGAAAAGGATATAGAAGATCCGCGTTTACTACAACGGATGCTGAGCATGGACACCAACTAAGCTCACCCGTCTCATTGTGGAAGTCTATTCAGTCGTATTTAACTGTGTTTGTAAGCATTCAAATGAACGTCCAATATAACGACTTACAGCCAAAGACGGAGGAGACGCAACCAGTCCACCCGTTTTGCACCCTGGAGAAAATATGCATTGAGCTCTGCCCGTGACGGACGGACCAAGTTATCAATCGCATGGTCAGGGTGCTTACGGACGGTACCCGCTTAAGATATACTCATTGTCCTGCTGCCACTCGGGTATCTCGTTCCAAGAGAGTGTCAGTGAGTTGGCAGCTGTTCGCGTTGGCTTCACGTCGCCATTAGAAAAGACAGAGGACCGGTTGCGATTACGCATGGCACGTATTAAAATACTAGGAACGTCGTAAAGAAGGTGGTGTGCGTAGCGACGAAGAAAGAAATTTGCAGCGGTTAGACCGTGGGAAGGCGGTACCGCTCGGTTGGAACGATCTTGATTCCATTGCAGAGCACGTTGGAAGGTACAAACGTAGCAATATTATACACATCCTGATGCATGATGCAGATGATGTAGTCCATTCTTACTCATTGCGGCTCTCTTTACATGGAAAGCTAAAAAAAAAGCTTGATAAAGGCTGTCGCTTCCGAGTCAGCACCGACATACACGTGTCCCGCACAAAGATGGCTTACCAGCATTACTTGGGCTTAAGCACCAAATATGCATAAACATGGCAACATGGTGCCAGCAGTGATCAAGAGATAAAAACCTTTTTCAAAGCAGAAAAATCGCAGACTTGACCAGACCGTGGACATAAGACCTTGCCATTGTTTTTGGCAGCCATCTCCTCAAGTGCCTGGACAACACGAGACGTAGTAAAAATCGAATTATGGCTATGTCAACTGTAAAATTGGCATACCTCTGTCGAGTAAACGTATCCGTTGGGAAATGCCATTGGCATATTATCTTCGTCCATTATTTTGCCGCTCAGGTGGCAAACAATAGTCGAATTGGCATGATGGCTGAATGGTACTTCCTTGGCAAGAATGCTAATGTTGGGATCGCACCCCGGACAGTCGACATTATGGGTGAGGTCGTAACAGGCGGGTAACTTCAGGGATGCGAGCCCAGCGTAAAGCGCAAGATGCAGAAGCGGTTCCGTCGGTAAACTGTTCAGCGAATATATTGCCAGCCGAAATGCTTGTATCAGAGAGGTCCAGCGAGATTCGTCGTACAGACGCTACACGCGCTGTGAGACTTGTCGCAAATTGCTTCGTGCGCCACTAACCTTGTATTGTCCGCAAGTGGTAGAAGGCTGGACCGCCAAGAGCGCCATGGCTTGCGTAATCTGCTCGAAATGCGTTTCCTGCCATGGTACAAGGTGCTTTTTCACATATGTGATGGCTTCCTGCGTCTTTCGAGCGCGAGCCAACTCGATGAATTCCTGAAGCCGGAGCTCGAACTCAAGAGTGCTCTGCAAAGTCCCAGAAATGGCTGCGTTAGGTCAGGATGGCGGACCTCACGGAAATTCACCTTAATTTTCCTCAGTGCCGTCTTATTTTCGCTGCACCATGCTATAGCTTCAGTGCAGCTGTGCCGAAAGAGTGCCCGTTCAATCCTGTGAATGTCCATAAAGAGATCAATGTCTACAAGGGTCTACATGCATATGAACGCTCAGCGTGGAGGCCAGCAGAGACGAACATCATGGGCTAACGTACTTCAATACTCCTGTCTTGGGCTAATTTCCTCGCTGTCTTTTCTTGGCCCGCGCGGAGCGTCCAGTCGACCAGCCAGCGGTCCAGCCGCGTGTCTGCCCAGCGTGAAAACTCAGGGCAGTTTGTGGACGGCAATCCCTCCACTAACGCAAGATGTTGGAAACGTTCGTGTGTCACATCAAGGGTAGGCCTGCCATTATTTTCCTGCAGGTCCGAAAGCTGTACAAAGTGCGCATCTGGTAAATCGCTGTCGAGCGTACACAGTGCATGAGGACACGACCTTGCGTTTGAGGTTCTCCACCCGCACTATCATACCATCGACGGTCTTTGCTGCATCGTCGAGGTTAACCTCGTTGTCCTTGGTGCGTTTCTGGAGTTCAGTCGACGCCGTTTGCACGTTTACTAGTTCACGCTCGATGTTCCTTTGAGATGCACGAAATACTTTGCGATAGTTCTCGTAGGGTACCTAGCATACATATCGATGAGAGAGGTGAGAACTCCAATGAAAGCATGACTTCGTACGCGTGCAAATGGTTGTTCAAAGAGCAGAACACCCTCAACGTTCACCTTGTTTGTGCTCATGACAGCAAGATAACGGCCTTGGCTGTTGTCAATGACCAGGTCAGCAGCTGCACAGCGCCAGGCTGTGTTTGTCCGAGTCCAACGGCATTCCGTGCATGCTGACGTCGGCGGTGATCATCACGTGACGCACTACATTGTCGGCTATGACACTAGAGCTGATAAGCATGATATGAGTTCTTGCGATCCTGGCGTGGCCAACATGCTCGTTCCAGTGCAAAAAAACAACCCGACAGAGAGAAAACTTTTTTTCCCCCTTCACATGAAGTGGCTAGTATTCTACGCCGAACCAACGTGCACTGAAAAAGAGTGTAGTCATCCACGGCCTGCTGCCGCCCGACGTTCCCGCCTCCATGCATAAATCTCTCTTCCGAGCGCCACTATCAAAGGGACCGAGATAGAAGCGAATAATGGTGTGTAAACAGCATACTTATGCTCAGCAGGGAAATACAGCATGGCCAACATGCCAGGATTAAAAAAAGCATGCGAGGACAGTGACAAGGCTTCGCCGGACCATCGTAAAGGAACCGCAGGGGATTCCGCCGTGGATCGATAAACCTATAACAAAGTAACTCGGTTAGGACCCTGTTGGGAAGCGAGTTAAAAATATATGAACCTCATCTAGAGATGACAGCGCAGTTTGTACGTCCCCCTTGACCTTTTGGTCGACAGGCATAGCTTCAATTTGATCCACGAGTTTTATGATACTGTGGAGCGTTTGTTGGCTATTCAAAACATTCTCAGAGGTTCGGCGTCGTAGGAGGGCGTCTAGCTGCCAGTCGGATAGTGGTGGCAGACCCACTTCGGACCGAACCCCTCGGGGAAGAGATGGGACACCCAACAGGGCAGCAAGCTGATTAGAAAATGCGGAAAGGACAGGTACCATGTCTGCTGCCGCCAAGTGCGTCATCGCCCCATCTTCCGCATGCCTGTTTAAAATGAAAATACCGCCCCACTGGGGCAGAATAAATGCGTTCTGATTCGTGGGTATCCCTGAAATTACTTCAGTCACTCGGTCACTAGAACGTTAATGAATATTTACCGTTTGTGTCAAGTATGCGAAGCGGCTCCCGGGATGATGAC
This sequence comes from Austroboletus festivus, assembly GCA_038088875.1. Lineage (NCBI taxonomy): Eukaryota > Fungi > Basidiomycota > Agaricomycetes > Boletales > Boletaceae > Austroboletus > Austroboletus festivus. The sequence goes on from JBBPJU010000303.1 coordinate 12,449, forward strand.
GGTACAAACAACACGAAATGGAGGACCGGGTCACTGGAAACACTGGAAGCTGAATCACAGTCAAATTTCTTATCCGGAACATCCAGTAAGGGGGCAGTTACACAGCGACCACTCAGCAGAATTAATGAAAACGGTCAGATCCTCAGGAGTGACACCGCGAAAGGAGCTGTTGCCATCAGTGAGTCGCAGGGGTTCGAACGCCAGTGGTGCGTGGTATTGAACCTGGCTTTCGACGGTGATGTTGTGGAGCACGCTTAATTGGGAAAGAACTGGCAACAAATGGTCTGTAGGCTGTTTGATCAACCGTCGGAACTGAAATGAGGCGGGAAAACTTTCCTACAATCGCAGGCTGAATATCCCAAGAATGAACGAGACGATCGGATGCAGCATTTTCGTTGAGCAACGTGAATGCAAGCCGATAGTGGCTGCTATATTGAATGATGCGTTGTTCCTGCACTTGGGAGATCTCCGGAGCAAGGAGGGCAGATAAAATATTGGCCAGCTGGTGAACTGAAGGAGCGTTACTATGCGTGTGCTGCTGGAGTGGTTTCAATCACAGTTCGACCCACCTGATGCGTCTTCCGAGGCCACGACCAACTGCCTAGGGCGCTGGACGGTGGTGCACTCTCCAAAGATAACGGTATATGCAATTGGACTTTTACTTTGGTCTATAGGATTTATTATTAACCGGATAGTTGACCTCCTACCTAGTTTCGCGTACCTGCGTTCTCACCAATGTCTACTCGAATATCCAGGTTTTTCCACGTAGGTGAGGCACGAAAAATTTGCGCAAGACCATCGTTGAGCTCTCTCGCAACACTTTCTCCAAAGTTCCGTGTATCTAGCTGTACATGTACGGGGAAGACGAGTTCCTTGTCGAGCTGGGCCTTTACATGATCTGAGGGCAGCGCGATACGCTCGATGCCCGTGAGCTTCCACCAAAACGGAAGAGCGAGGATGATTATGGTCCAATACGAGCCTAATACGAGCCTTCGAGTCCCGACAGACTCAAATGGGAGCCTCTGGGGCTCCTTGAGACCATGGCTTGGGTTAGTAGAGACCGAGTCCATAGGGGGTTCATTGTGTCTTATGTTTTGGCCGACTTCGAGCACGACCAGCGGAGTTTGAAACGTTCTCTGTCTCATAATCCCCTCTTGTCTTGCGAATCCACGTACGCTTGAAAGGACATCGGTAGGACTCTAGTTTCATGCGCTGAGCCAAAATATCAATATCTAGTTTTTACGACCAGCTGTACATCAAGATACATCCTGTACCACCACGGTTGGCGGCCCATCAGGTTTTTGAAGGGTCATCTTGAACATGTCCTCTGTTAGTTATGGACAGCTCTCTCCAACTGGAACATCCGTTCCTCACGAATTTCGTCGACCTTCAGCAGGGTTTGCATCGTACGATGTCAGTCAAATCAGATAATGCCTCGTCTCTTTCGTCCTCAAAGCTTTTGCATAGCCTTTTCCTCGTCGCAGATCTCCCTCCCCTGGTCCAAGCTCTTTTGCAAGGCGGTCCACCTACGATAGCTACAAACCTCGAAATGGCGCATACTACGACGATTATCCAAACAGCTACAGGCCGAACGTTTATAGGCCTCAGCGGCACCATAGCCGCAGCCCGTCTCCCCCTCGTTACGACCGCGCACGACCACAGGATTCTCGACAATGGGACCACGCCTCACGATGGCCGTATAAGCGACTTTCTCCGAGCCCGCCGCCATGGGACAAAAATCATCGCGATACACTGGCTGAAAGAATGTTTGAACCACAAGAAGCTTGGAAACAACCACATTTTGACAGACCTGCTCGGTATGAGTTGTAAGTTACATCGTCAGAGGTAAGACTGCCATAACACTAGTGCCTTGCAGATTGGATTCCTCCCTCGATCGATATGGTGATCGTCGACAGTCATCACGAGATCTTTCTCCGCAAAGACCTGCGGTGCGTTCGGACTTCGTAACACACTACGATAGCTATCGACCCACTTCCGCCTATGCCGTACGCGATCTTGGGTCGTTTTCGCGAACTGCCGATACATATAGACCCCAGTATTTGGACGATGCTTGGCCATCATCCTACACTGGTGATGGTGTAGGCTCCCAGCGAAGGCTTTCCAACTATGACCGTGCAGATGATCACCAAGGTAGCTCAATTTCGAGTACGCCACCTCGCCTATCTACGTCGCTTCCAAAGTCGCAGCAACGTTCCTCGCCACCCTGCCCACTCGCCGAAGCGGGAGAATCCCAAATGAGTCCGAGACCCTCTTCTGTTGCTGACAGCGGGCTACAGTCACTTTCCTCGGCGTCTCATTCTCGAGGTAGTTCTGTTTTTCGGGAGCGTCCCGATACAAAACTTGAATCTCGATCGCGGTCACGATCACCTAGGCGTACTAGGCCCGGTATCTCCGAACCCGATGAAGAGTTTACTCTTCCCCTGTCGTTGATTCAACCAGTGCTGGAAAAGGCACCCGCGCACGACACGAACGCAGTGCCGTTACCAGGTGGTGACAGCCACTCTCCTTTAGAAGGTTCTAAAAGCCTGGGAATGGGCACGCGTGCCCCGGCCGACAAACAATCATCTAACTGCGAAGCCACTCACGTGAATGGAAATCATATTGCTAGCCAGGAGGTTTCAGAACCTAGCATTTCGCCACTGCTTATCATCAAGTCTGCGTCTTTCAACAACGCAATACCTTACAGAGGTATCTGTATTGCAGGAGCGGAGAAGTTAACAATACTGACCATGTGTTACAGAATTGCCTCATGACGTCGTGACTCCACCCGTGGGAGCAGACTCCATGATCACTGATTCCCTCCGATACTCACACGAAAGATCTTCAAGAGCCAAATGTTCTGTGGCTGCAGAGTCGTCTACGAGTACAGAGCGTGTTGCCCCCGATATTTTTACTGAATCTCTCGAGACTAATGAACACCGAGACCTTCCACAATCCTCGGCAGCAATCCTACCATCTAGCGTACAGATATCACAAAAGGAGTCTGATGCCATATCAAGTGCTATAGAACCTGGATCGGACATTGACCACACAAACGTGATTTCCACACCTGAGCAGGTTCCCAATTCATTGAGAATCGTGGTCAGTGACCACAGTACCACCTCAGCTTTTCCGGCAAATCGCTCTGTTCTGAGCCGGCCCTCCAACCTCAAATCAGTTCGAGAAGGTGTTCGACTAGTCCTAGTCACACGTCTCAGATGTGATCGCCAATCGCCTGCCGAACGAATTTACCCCGTACTCCGAGCAAATCAAGTTGTTTCCAACATGAACCCTCCGCCCTTTCCTCGCAACAAAAATCGCCAACCAGTGCAACTTTTTACCGCAACTTCGAATTCTTCTGATAGAATGGCGTCCCACGAGGCAATTCGATCGTCTTTGGTCGACCACTTCGCAGAACGGCAGTCTGAAATCGTCGAAAAGGCGCGCAGGCTGAAGACCGAATACCTGGCGTTACATGAACGGTGGCTGGAGCATTGTACGCGGCTTGATGAGCTGCAAAAGGCTGGAATCTCGGAGGAGTCTGCAGTTCCTTCGGGTGGCAGGACAACCCGGCGTTCGACTGCAACTATGGGTGATGCTGTTCGTTCGGACTTGGAGATGGAGCAAATCATTGCCAGTCTAGGTGTTGAAGAGCTTACCGATCCCAGTTATCTCGCGATCAAGAACGTGGCCAAGATCCCGGATATGATTTCCGTCGCTGAGGGTTCCGTACCCTACCTGTACGATGACACTAACAACATCGTGGACGATCCATTAGAATTTTATGGGGCTTCATCTGGTCAAGATTATTGGACGGAAGAGGAACGCAACGTTTTCCTCAGCGAGTTCGCTGCCCACCCGAAGCAGTTTGGTCTCATAGCACAGCGGCTACCGAACAAGACGGCTGCGCAGTGTGTTACATATTATTATCTCCACAAGAAACAGGGCGTAGACTTCAGGAAAGCCGTCATGCAATATGGCACAAGTAGACGTCGCAGAAACGGACGAGCCGGCAAGCAGAGAGGCAATGCCCTTCTGGCGGATATTCGGCGCCACGACGATGAGGTTTCACGCACATCACCGGGATCCGTAAACGAAGCAGTAGTGGCGTCTACGGGGACCAAACGCAAGCGGGGGATAGATCGTAGTAACGGCGAATCAAGAAGATCTAGCGCCTCGAGACGATGCATTATGCAAACGGAAGTGACGTCTTTTGGAACGACACCTGATCCTGATGTGGAGCTGCCGAGAAGAAGGCGCAGGACCGCAATCTCCGCGCGAGCAGTAACGGTTATCACTGCTGATGAAGTGGTGAACAACGACGTAGTTGAATGTCCGGTGTTGGCATGAGGCAGATTGGACTGCGGTATCAGATATTGATTTGCAAAGGGTAGAGAGTTGTATAGTGATATGTGTACTCGATTGTGGTCTATCGCCTGCCTTCGACCATAATAATGTGATACCCAAAGTTGGTCTTGACGAGTGAAGATAGAATGGGTTTGTCCACCGTCGATGGCGTTAACGCGAACGCAGCATCTTGAAATGCACCCTGAGTTAAAAGACCGTCAGGGAACTCCATACGGCAGCATTAGAAGCACTGGCAACTGACAACCATCGATCCCCGTGTCATCCAGCCAAGGCTGCCCCCAGCTATGAATCCGAATGAACCAAAGCAGTGATCAAGAAAACACACGAAGTACCTTTGGCTTTGTCTTCGGAGTACTCTTGGGCGACCTTGTCGAATCGCAAGCCTCCCTGTGCGTCGCATTTCCGATGGTGGTCAACGCAGCACGCGATTGCGCAGAATAAACGGCCGTTATACCTGTATCTTCTCGAGCGCCTCCGATGCTTTTGAGTGCTTCTCACATAGGATATGGCGAACGTTGATGGCGGTGGCTGGCTTGAGTCCGCTCTTGCCCTACCATGGTATTAGATGAGTGGATGTTCAGAGTGCTAGTGCACACCTTGGAGGCAGATAGCTCAGCTCCGTTGACGCCGCCCTTTGACTTGTCTTTGTTCTTTCCCATCCTTGTCTGAGTTGTGTCCGAGTCCACGTCGGACGTATTGCCTAGTCTGTCACGTGCCAGCGTACTCATATCTTAGTCTACTTCACTTCACTTCCTTGCTCTACGATCGTATCAACACCGACCAGGACGATGGCAGATAAGATCACTCGCATCGCCATCGTCGACTCGAATCGCTGCAAGCCAAAGCGATGTGCCCAGGAATGTAAAAAGGTGCGTAGATTAGACGAATTTTGCCGTCCACAGGCTAACGTCTCGTAGTCATGTCCAGTCGTGAAAATGGGTGCGTCTCACGTCTGATCTGGCAGGGCCAAAACTGATTTTAGCCGCAGGCAAGCTCTGTATTGAAGTCAAGCCGTCGGACAAGATCGCATTCATATCCGAGTTCCTATGTATCGGCTGTGGTATCTGCGTAAAAAAGTACGTCCGTGACAGGCATCCGTGCTTGTGTTTTCAAAATAGATTTGTGCAAGATGTCCTTTTGAAGCTATTGCCATCATCAACCTTCCCACCAACCTCGAGTCAGAAGTCACCCACCGTTATACCGCAAACGCTTTCAAGCTTCATCGACTTCCCACCCCCCGACCTGGTCAAGTCCTCGGTCTTGTCGGAACAAACGGTATCGGAAAGAGTACCGCGCTCAAAATCCTTGCCGGAAAACTTAAGCCCAACTTAGGTCGATATGACGTATGTGAAACTCGTTCCCTCCCTTTCCAACCTACTCATCCAACATCATTCGACCAGGACCCACCCGACTGGCAAGAGATCCTGAAATACTTTCGCGGATCTGAACTTCAAAATTACTTCACCAAAGTCCTGGAGGATAATCTCAAGGCGCTCATTAAACCACAATATGTCGACCACATACCACGCGCAATTAAAGGAAATATGACTGTAGACCAAATGTTGGATTCAAAACTAGAACTCGACAATAAGCAAAAAATGTGCGATGATCTTGAATTGAATCACGTTCTCGAGCGCGAGGTAGCTCAACTATCAGGTGGAGAACTGCAGAGATTCGCTATCGCCATGTCTTGTATTCAAAAGGCGGACGTGTAAGCTTTCCCCGTAGTCCTCCCTGTATTCTCTGATCCACTTTAGGTACATGTTCGACGAACCATCGAGTTATCTGGATATCAAACAACGATTGAAAGCTGCTGAAGTCATCCGCTCATTGCTCAACCCAAGCTGCTATGTCATAGCCGTCGAACACGATCTTTCGGTATTGGATTACTTATCCGACTATGTCTGTTGTCTATATGGCAAGCCATCCATGTATGGGGTTGTCACCATGCCATACTCTGTTCGTGAAGGTAGGTTGTTCATCGCTTTGCATCTGTTATTGACCAACCACCTTGGGAACTAGGTATCAATATCTTCCTTGATGGGTTCATCCCCACCGAGAATTTGCGTTTCCGCGAAGAATCATTGTCGTTTAAGATGATGGAGACGGCTGAGGAGCTAATAGTGGACAAAACACGCCATTACACCTATCCCGCGATGACCAAGACAATGGGCAACTTCAAGCTGACCGTAGAAGCTGGTAGTTTCACCGATTCCGAGATCGTGGTTATGCTCGGGGAAAATGGTACAGGCAAGACTACATTCGTTCGTCTTCTGGCTGGCGTGACAACACCGGATGTCGAAACGGACAAGATGGAACTTTCCGTTTCGCTCAAACCACAGACGATATCTCCAAAGTTCCCTGGGACCGTCCGCATGCTGTTGCTGAAGCAGATAAAACAGGCATTTATGCACCCACAATTCCAAAGCGACGTACTTAAACCAATGAGCTTGGAAAACATCATGGACCAAGAAGTGAAGACGCTATCTGGAGGAGAGCTTCAACGAGTCGCAATCGTTCTTGCATTGGGCAGGTGTTCTTTATACCTCTAAATTTGCCGTGACTGATATGGAGCTAGGCAAGCCTAATGTCTCTGTTTATTTACTGGATGAACCAAGCAGGTCAGCCATCTCTGCCCTTCCCACGGAAATTTTAGTGATGTGCTTCATTTTAGTTTCTTGGATTCGGAACAGCGTATTATCGCCAGCAAGGTCATCAAACGGTTTGCCATCACACTTTGGAGTTTGTGCCTATCTCTTATCTCTTTATAGTTTTATTCTTCACGCGAAGAAGACCGCATTTATCATTGAACATGATTTCATCATGGCAACTTATCTCGCGGACCGCGTGATCGTTTTTGAAGGCCAACCAGCTATCGCTGCAACCGCAACACCGTAGGTATATGTATGGGAGTTGTGCTCGTCGAGACTTAGTCACGCCGCACAGACCACAATCCCTTCTTTCAGGAATGAACCGCTTCTTGGCCTCTCTGGAGATTACGTTCCGGCGGGATCCTACCAACTTCAGACCGCGTGTAAACAAGTTGAACAGTATCAAGGACCGTGAACAAAAGGGTAAGTTTTTGTGATGAGCGTTTTATGCCATGGTTCCATTCCGATTTCCAGCCGCGGGCAACTACTTCTTCCTCGAGGAGTAAATGCGAAGCAATTCTATGGAAAGAGCGCTCACATTCGAGGGAGAAAGGTCCGGTAGTACCTAGATCCTGCTATCCAGATGTTGATGGACGATAGGATAGATCTCGGAAGTCTATTATGTGTAATGCTACATTCGTTATTCGAGTGTATCGCTATCACCCGCTAGAGGAAATATAATGCCTAGCGTTCTGCACGGCCCTTGCTTCTCTCTTCGATTAGAGGGATGGATCAAGGTTGCTTGAAAGCTATGTGTGCACATGTGATGTTTCCTTGTTTCTCGCTCAGTTTATTTCCTTTTCAGCGCGATCGTTCTATCGTAGGGCCTCTGTTATCACCGATCTTGAAAGGATTGCACATTGCTCATAAACGTTATAAGCCCCGTCATCGATCATCCCCGAAGGGTATAAGTGTCTGCTTGTCGAGGACGTTCTCCATCCCCTCATCTTCAACCGCGTCTACCCCCTAAGATTTACCCCTAACCAAATGCGTCGTTTCATTTCCCTCGTCCTGCTCGCTGCACAGGCTATGAACCTGGTCCATGCTACCCCCCACGCGGAGCCATCGCCCGCTGTCTGTATCGGATTCCGATGGGGTGTCACCATTAAACAATTGATTAGCGTACCTACGCCCGTATATAATCGTTGGTGTCACTTTTTCTCACTATAACGCGTACACCCTTGCTGACCTGAAGCTGGAACCCGACCCGTAGAATACGTCCATACCACGTCGTGTGCTGGCCCTGCTTGGGTGCAATCGAGCACGGAGCCCGATCCGCCTACGAGTATCAATCCCTGGGGGACCACGTTCGTACACGATTAACGATCGTTTATATTCGACGGCATGTACACTAACCTGATCTTCGCCTTTGTTAGATATGTTTGCCAAGTGCCCGATGACCAATACTTTTGCGGTGAAACACCCGTAGCGACCTGCGTAAGTCTGTTCTCTTCTTCAAGTCGCTCAAGGCTCATTGGGAGCTCTGTACAGTGCGGCAATATTACCTCTGTATAAGCTGAGACTGCGTCCGCGACTGCATTCTGCAACATCCATAGACACTTGGACACGTAGAGATCATAGAATTGGAATTAGACGGGCCCGCATGTTATGTATACCATAGACTAAGACTCTGATAGTCGTTCTATGTAGTAATTAACTCAGGGACAGCGCACGATCACGAACAAGGCGAAATAGCCAATCATAACCCATTACGCTCGCATTACTCGTTAGTAGACTCAAGCGGAAAGTATTCCTTGAGTGATTTCTATGACATCAATTCAATTACAACAATCAGGGAAGAAGGAAAGAAAAACATGCCAGCACAGTTATATCGGCACGTAAAGGGCCGGTAATGCACCACCCCACACGGATAGCTTTGGATTTCTTCACGAAAAGTTTGTCGATATACTCCTTCGAGACAGCTATGGACTGTCTAGCCTTGTGCCCAATAAACAAGAACTTCCAGTCTAGTTTCTTCACTCTTTCTTTTCCAAGTTTCTTGCATAGTTCGTTCAAGCCGGGTTGAGGATCTCTGTGCTGAGATGAAATAGTCATCTGGATCACATATACTTTTGACTTCACGTGGAACAACGCGCCGTCGATACCCGGATAGTTTCGAGAGGCTCTCCAGTAGAACGGCGGTGCCTTGAGTCGAAGTTCGTCATCAGTGTAAGCTACCTGATTCGCAGAGGGGAGGAGTGTTTGCTTAGTTCGTTTTCCGTGCCAATTGCATTCCAGGGTGGTATTGCCGCTGGATAAAAATGAACGGACCCAGGTCTCAAAGATAAAGTTTGCTGCGGCGCGAGTGCCAGGGGAGCCTATCATGGCGTTGAAAAACTCGTACCTATCTTCTTCGGTCGAAGCGCATACCACCGCACTCAGCATTTCGGCGATCGTCTGACTGGGTACGTAGATGTCGAGAGGCGCGCGGGAAGCCTCTTGAGCTTCCGCTGATTTAATAAAGAAGATGGAGGACGGTCCAGGGTCGACTTGTGCTTCGAGCTTCATAATTGAGCGCAAGATGTTTCCACACCTGGGTACGGTTTCGGAGGCGATACTGCGCATCAATGACTCGAACGAACGCTCTTGTTCGACTTCATAGATCTGTAGTAGCGTGTAGGGTACTGGCCCCCACTTGGATGCCAGATCGTTCACGCGGTCAACGTCATATTCTAAAAGAGTACTACCGAGTGCGTCAGACAATGCACGCGATACGAAAAAGTGGAATTTTACGCACGCAAGAGCAGTGATCTCTTCCTCTGACCATACATTCATTATGTAGCGAGAAATCATATTTCGTTTGGTCCACTTCCAGCGCTCGACTTTAGGCGAGGTTGTCTGAAAGACCCGGACATTCAGCGTGGTACGAAACGCGAGTGCTGGTATATTGACATCCACGTTCGAGTCAGAGAACGCCCAAATGCCTGGATGAAGTGCCAAGGGTTGTTGAGCGTCCCCTGGGTGAAGGGTGACACCATCCTTTGAAAACAATGCATAGCTTTCACTAAAGAGCTCTGGCATAACTTGTACTGCGACAGGTTGTTCCCTGCGTAGCATTTCGATGACAGCGTACGCGATGAAACATGATTTACCTTTTGGGAGAGGGCGTATGCGATCAGAGTGCATATTCTACTCATTGATCTTACCAATGCCTGGTTGTCCCATTATACAAGCTCCTCTGTTGTAATCATCGCCTCTTTCGAACGTCTTGATGGCTTGGCAATATTCTTCGCATACGAGAAACTGGACTGCGCGTACTGCTGGGGCGATCACCTGAATTGCCATGAGGTGTTCGCCAAAGTCAAGATAGTCAATCGTAGGAGAGTGGCCCGTCCCAGGATCAGGCAAAGTCAACTGTTCCTTGAAGATCGTTTGATTCCCCCAGACCGCATCTCTGAGGTTAGACAACAGGGTTTTTCTGTAAAGTGTTTTGTTCGACATTACTCCGGGGGATCTTTGCTAGTGCACGGTCTTAGAAGGTCACTTGAGGCTACCGATGGTGGAGAGGGGCTGTCGTTAGAAATGAGAGTGACCTAGGGGCTTAGCCCAGGCTAGCTCAGAACTCCTATAGATGCTTGATCGCGTGATCCGCGATATCCGACTTCTCACTTCCATCCCAGCAATTTAATGACCTTGTTAGGCAAAACTTTCCCCAACAATCTCCCATCTAAATTCGTATGTATTTGATGGTCATTGAGTATGATTGTGACGTATGAAGACTAATGGCCCCAAACTCTAAATACTGCCAAGCTTAGCTGGACACTTAGACTAAATTACCACTCTTACAATGATCATCATCAGATATATGTACAATAAAACCACAATGGAAGATGTGCCTCAATGTCGTCGTGCATACCGTGGAGTCAAGGCTGCATGAGAACAGGCGCACAAGTTACACTCAGAGTAGGGGGATTGAGAGCATCGTGGTGATTTGCCATGTCCTCCATGGCATAACTCTGCTCGGATATGGATTTAGACATTCCGAACTTTTGAGATAGCAGCCGGCGGAAAAATCCCAGCCAAGTTGAAGCAGCCAAAGACACCTGGTCACCTCCTTCCTCTTCTTTTTGGTATTCATCCTGGTCTGGATCCGGTTGGAACCACCAAAAGTGGGAACGATCTCGGACGGTCCAGATGCACCAAGCAACCAAAAAGGTTACTACACCCATAAAGGCACCCACACACGCTCGTGAAACCGTATCACCTGGATAGCACCATTGAACCGCGAAAGCCCCACTGAAAAAAACCATGCTTTGAAAGCAAGTTCAGGGAAATTGACTTCGTACAGCTCTTAGATACTCACCCCCACATTAGGAAGGCATGCGGTAAGCTGTAAATAATCGCAAGGGCTTCAAGACCGTGCTTTTCATGCTGTAACCCATGCAAGAATGTAGCCTGTCCATATCTGAGATCTCGCATAGGGTACATAGATATTTGGGTGTACTCACAGCTTTAAATGGGGTATTTCTCTCCTCAGTTCGACTGTGTCCCATAAATACCAGTCCGAGAATGATGCTTGCCATGCTAGCAACAAGAGAGATATAACTGAGATATTGCTGAGGTGAAGTTCCTATTCCCGACTGCTTTGGAAGAAAGCCGACATTGGCGTTCAAAAGCACTGTTGCCTGCAAGCTGTTCCATTATTTGTTCGGATTGCATAGATATGGACTGCTTACCAGTACGCTACTTTCTTGGAGCTGAGAGTTCAACTTGGAGACAAACATGTTCCATTTTTCTTTGTTCACAATATCATCGACAAAGACTCTGTGCAACAGCCGCACGTTGGTCACAGGCGTCATGAATAGCAACGGAGCAAATATTGTCATAAAGAACGAAGGGTGATACCTCCAACCATGAACCGCTTGATCAAAATTAAGGCGAGCACAATCTTCCCCGTGGAAGTTGAGAAATTGGCTGTTGTCTGTAATTGCAAACGTGAGCGCGAAAAATCAAAGAAACATGGTGAACACATACAAAATATGTGCATGACCCGGCCTAAAAATATTGGTGAGTTCACTATGGATTGGAGAATGATAATCCATGTACCTATGATGACTGCGGAGTGTCTACGCTTTTTTGCCTCTCCAGTCCCTTCAGCTAAGTAAATGGGAGATGAATGAAAGAATGAATATATCCTGCTAAATGTATGACCTACGGTTAATTTTCTCGATGACAGACAGATGATTTTTTAGTGTGTTGTGATTAAGAGGGAGCGACGAGCGATCCGATGTCAAGTGGTCTGTACTTATTAGCACACATATAATAGCAGTGGGATCCACTCACCACAAGTAGCATGAAGAATCATATCCACTACCTCATCCTTCAACTCTTGAGTAACTTCACAGAAGTTGGGGTACAGATTCCAGTGCGCCCTGGCGTCGCGTTAGATCGACAATGTGTTGCACTGGATGATAGTGCGTTAGACCCGTGATGTGTCTAACAACGTATGACTTACGTATATTGACACACCAGTAATGTGCTTGGATGGCCAACCCTAGTAGATTCAAATCATTCAGTAAATTCACAGGCGGCAACATTGTCAAGCTTGTCGATCTAACCTTTGTGGACAGGTGAGAGTGTACCTTGAACACCCATGAAAACTTCATGCTCATCCCAATCGTCCAGCCAAAAGAGACACCTGGTCCTTGGGTTCACAAAATAGTAGCAGTACGTCACTGCCCCGACCTCGGTTATTTTGGGTTCCAAAACCAGCTGAATTTCATAGACCTTCAGGTGTTCAGAAAGGCCTCGGTTCTCAATCTCAGTTTTCAGTTCCGAGAATAAGAAAGTTCTGGAGTGTTCGACATCCGCATAGATTACTTTGTCGCAGATGTTCACTTCCGTGATTGTTTTCTGCAGATTCAATACTTGAGGTATAATTATAATGGTTCGTCAGATTTACTGACCGATTGGTTATGCACGAAGTAGAGCACCCCTTCTGGGTGCCGGTAAGCCGTCCATCCGTCCGGGACGTCCCTGTGAATGGTCATTATATACCAGATTTAGCTCTAACATGGCAATGGAACGAACAGTGGCATCTCAGGGTACTCGTATGCCATCGCTTCTATGAGGTTATCGTGTTTGAATGGTGGTCTACCATGTCACATGAACTCTGAGTTCTGCCAAACATGATTTACATGTGCCCTACCTAATCTTGCGGTTTTCATATCGGCGCACACTCCTCGTCGACATCGGGGAAAAGCGAAGTCCACCAGAAACAGGTTCACCAGGCTCGGTTGGATTGCTCACATTTGGTAGGGCCCTGATAGTTGCAAATGGGACAGAACCACCTGGCTCTACGCTATTCGAAGGAGATGGTGAACGACCGAAAACCGGCACACTTTGGTTGGGAACTGGGGTTAAAACACGACCGGGTGGACCATGATGCCTTCGGTATGATGCTCGTCCGACTGAATTTCCAGACTTGTGCGATCCCTGTGAAATAGACAGCTGGGAAGACCTCGCTGATGATGGTGTTCTGCTTCTGTAAGGTTCTGATGCAATTGAATCGAAGTAAATGTGACCAGTATGTGGGGGTCCTTTAGCCTCCGAATTTTCAGGTGACACCTCGAGTGCAGAACCAGTCATCGTATAAAGAGGAGTGGCAGGATGGGATGGGTGCATTGGAGCATTCGAAACAGGCGTGGGACTACGATAATCACTATGAACGGTAGTACTTGAACTTGATCGGAATGCGAAGTCGGCTACAGCTTGTAACGCATGGTGATTGAACGAACTAGGTTCTTCATGAAGTGGAATTTGATTATTTGTTATCCGTGAGATATGGTCTTGCAAGTGATTTCTTGCGGGAGCAGGGGAATATGGGACAAGGTGACCTCCGGAGGGGCTTCTTTCATTGATGTAAGGTAAGTCCACAGGGGAAGAACGACTGTGTTCGTGATCGTCAGAGGGACCAGGAGAGGGAACACTCATGGCACAGACTATGCCACCATCCAGAGTGACTGGTGGTCCTTCGCCCCTGTGGGGAGTTTGCCTGCGTGCGTTCGTACGTGTCCATCGACAAAGAGAATCGAGGAATGCAAGCAAGTGATTTATGAGCCTGTAAGGTGGTAATCGGCGGCCCGGGATGGATAAGAATAACTTGAGGAAACGACTCAGCAAATGAGTCAAGAATTGCCCTAGTGCAGGCACAGACATGAAGCCAAGCAAAAGACGGAACTCGAGCGATCTCTCTGAGAGTCTGAGACCTGTCGACCCAGTAGGTTAAAGGGTGTGAGGAACCCATAACATGGGTGATATACATTCAGTGGATAAGGTTTTGCGCCCAAGTGGGAAGCCTAAAACGTGTCTTCGGCATGTGTGACTCTTCCGCGACAGGATCTGCAAGTAGAAGGCTTGTTAATGAGGTGTAGTACCGCTTGGAGTATGCTCTTTTTCCAATCGCACGTTGACGTTGGGCGTTGACAACGTCGGACTTGAGGTGTTGGATAACCGAGGTCGGACGACGGACTGCCAGTGGTGGTTTCATACGGAACTTGAATTCTTGCCACTACTACGCATGAGTGAGTATTTGTCCCCCAGAGTCAACGCGTCGCGTCTCCCAAATTTCGTCGGACGCACCGTAAGACTGCCCTGCAAACTACTCAACGTGAGTCGTACACCGTCTAACGCGAACCCCGTCTGACCGCCGGTCATCAGCAACACACCGGTAGTGCTATCGTCGAGGCCTGTGATGGCGGGCAAGTCGAGATACGAATGAAGGAGGCGCGTTTGATTCCACGTCTGCACCTACCGGAGAGTAGCTCACATTGAAATCGTCCAGAACGAAGCGTTGAATGGAACGTTTTTCGAGATCATCGGGCAAGTAGTCAGCGAGTCGAGCGTCAAGCTTTTGCTTGGTCTCAACTTGGATTCCGAACAGGGAGTTGGTACGTCGCGTTGTCCCAAATCCCTCCAAGGCGTCTCTGACTAGAGTCCAGACATGAAGCTCGTCAACGATGTCGTCGAGTTGACCTTCCATCCAAAACTAAAGAAAATGTTCCCCGCCTAGTCACTCATACTAACGTCGTTAATCACCCTTGTGCTTGTACGTTACCGCCATTCTGTATTCCCATCATCCAAAACAGCAGTTACCTACGAGTTTATGCCGATGGGCCAGCACCTGCTTTCATCACCTTTTTGTCATGTCCTCTCTTTCGATTGCTAGATTTGTGCTTCTCCTTGAATGCCCGATCGCGTGCAACGCTGTCTCTTGTTTCCCCTGGTTCTCGTCCCTCGCCACCACCTCGTCCTCCCCCCTGTCCCCGTCCCCGTCCCC
>JBBPJU010000304.1:0-27739 GCA_038088875.1 Austroboletus festivus
GTCATTCTCCGGAGAGGAGTATGTGGATACTGTTCCCCTCGCTTCCGGTTTGGTCATCACGAGCCAGTCCATCGGCGTTGCCAGCTCGGCCACCGGCTTCTCTGGGGTTGACGGTATCCTTGGTGTCGGTCCAACTGACCTGACTTCGGGCACGGTCAGCAACACGAATACTGTCCCTACGGTAACGGACAACCTTTTATCCCAAGGAACAATCTCGGAGGAAGTGCTCGGCATCTACTATGTTCCTGCTTCTGAGTCAGGCAGCGGCGGTACACTCACTTTCGGCGGTGTAGACGACTCCGCGACCAGCAGCTCGGTGGAATATGTGTCGCTCACAACAACTTCGCCCGCATCCAACTACTGGGGTATCAACCAGTCGATCTCCTACGGTGGGACGACAATCCTGTCATCGACCGCTGGTATCGTCGACACCGGCACCACTCTCATCCTCATCGCCTCAGGTGAGTGGCGCATCGAGACCGGGTGGCCGAGTACCCTCTGACATCTGACACATTACAGACGCGTTCAGCCAGTACCAGTCGGCGACGGGCGGCACGCTCGATTCGACTACAGGCCTGCTCACGATCACTTCCTCTCAGTATTCCAATCTCCAGACACTTTCGTTCAACATTGGTGGGGAATCCTACGACCTTTCGCCCAATGCGCAGATCTGGCCGCGTTCTCTTAACTCAGCTATTGGTGGTAGCTCTGGATCGATCTACCTCGTTGTTAGTGATATCGGTAGCAACTCCGGGTCCGGACTCGACTTTATCGACGGGTACACATTCCTGTACGTACTTATCTGTTTCCTGCTATCATCGGTTACTGAGAACTTATTTTCCAGTGAGCGCTACTACAGTGTCTTCGATACCACCAACGGACGGGTCGGCTTTGCCTCTACATCTTACACCGATGCGACCACCAACTGAGCTACCTGTTTGGACAAGCAAGAATCCAACTCCACAAGCCGTTTCTTATTTGTCAGGTTTGATGGAACATTGTTATGTTCTGATCTGTACTACAACTTAAAATATTGGTTTCTATCGCTTTCTTTGGTTTTTCGTGTTCAAGACATCGAGGTCGGCGTGTTGTATTCATTATATTTGTGTTCTGGATAACTTTACGGATGTAAAAGTGATTTTGCCGAGATGTTGGAACTCAGTACATGAGCTAAGCTGGAATGGCCGCCTTGTGATCACACTGCTCGTACACATGCTTTCAGCAACATGTAAAATTACAGATCTATTCTTCTGAAGGTTCCTTCCGCTCGGATGCTGACATTCTGTTACCATTATGGATATCTAATCTACTGGAATACTCACAACCTTTCGTCTAACAGGGTAAGATATGGAAGAAGGTCTCATTTTGTCCGTGATTGAGGAAATCAGACTCATCAAGCAATTTAGCATTGGAAGATCAGCAAAACGCGGCCGTCACACGGAGTCCGACGTTCGGCTGACTTTCGCTCGCGGATTTGTCTGCCCATAGCACTGCCTCAAACGGCTGTCGACTTGACCATGGGAAATAAAAGTTTGAAAAAACTTTAGGCTAAACGCCAGTACTGTACAGCAGAATGCCACCTGATGAATCACTGCTGCGCCTTTGAAATTCGACAATAGTTACCAGCGCAAGTAAGTGAGTTACGATCTCCACACAGCTCGGATGACTAGCATCGATGAACAGGTTGGTGAGGGAATGATAAGGTGCGTAAAAATGTTGTCTAGGTGATTTGATTTTGACAAAGTTGGAAGGAGACAAAACGTCTATTACATTACTTACTTAATGGTTCTATCAAGGTACGGATTCCTTACCAAATGCCATAACCTCACGATGCTCTATATATTTGATGGGTATCCATTCAACAGTTGACCAATATGTCCTTTTAAAAAATAGCCGCCTGGCCAAAGGGGATTTTGCGGATATTAAGTCTTACACAATTTTCAACCAAGTGGTCTGTTCTTTCGCTCCCTCTGTCTCGACCCCGACGGGTCACTAGTGATGTCTGGATCTGGATCCAACGATCCGATATGGAATGGAAACGTATTTCAAAACTCCCTTTATGCTGTGATCAACATAGAAAACATTCTGTACGGTGAGTTCCGAACTACTTGTCATGAGATCATGATGCGAAGATACAGACTTGCGGTCTCCTCGCTTAGGCATGGAACTGCTCCTCTATTTTAAAACCATGAACATTTTGCTGTCCAAGAGAAGAGTACATACAAAATCCGATACTATTTGCGCGTTCCTCAACAGCATGATGGTGTTCTGTGTCACAGTCTGGGTGGGGACGCAGGCTGTGTTTGGCCAAGAAATGTGGTTGTTAAATCCTGATTTTCCTGGGGGCCCTAATGCATACTGGCAAAAACATGCCACAGATTGGTACATGGATTGGGGAACAACAGCAATCATCGTGCTGCAACTCATGGCGGATGGCCTGATGGTAAGATATACATAAGGAGGAGGGTAACAGTATATGCTTATTCGGTTCCAGATCCACCGTTGTCGGATTGTGTGGAATAGCTATCGTGTCATTGTTGTACCTATCATTCTATGGCTGGCTACTCTGGGTGAGTACTAAGATCCGATGTTATATGATTGTGGTTCCTTCAGTTTATGTGTACCTAGTCTTGGGTATCCTCCTCGACTGGTCCAGCAGTATACCCGGTGGTGACATATTCATTGGCATCGCTGCTGAACTTGGACTCGCATACTGGACCGCCTCGGTATTCCTTAATACCACTTTGACATGCATAATATGCTACTGTCTGGTGCGGCATGGCAAACGAATCCAAGAACATCTCGGTCGCGAACATGCCTCATTGTATTTTGCCATCACAACGGTCATCGTCGAATCTGTGTTACCAAGCACAGTTTCTGGTATTGCCTTTTTGGTATCGTACGGAATGGGGAACGGGACGTCAGTCGCCTTCGGTTCTGTGTATGTCATGATGATGGTATACTTTTTGTCTGTCGTCGATGTGACTGAGCCTGAAGTGCATTATTTCCCCTACTAGTGCATATCACCGCAGATGCTAATCCTCAGAATGGCTGTCGGTAGAGCATGGGATAGTGATACGGCCAAGCCGTCAGCGATCCAGTTCAGTTCGGGAAGCACGTTACGGTCAGAAGCCGAGGGTTCCGACAGCACCAGCGCGAGAGGGCATGTGCTCGCGCTATCCGACTTTTCATCTCTTCAGGACGAACATGATAAAGTATAAATATAACAGTTATTGTACATACATGGACCAGGATCACCGACTCAAATTCAGACTTGGTTTAATCTCACCTATCGTGAGAGGATCTACGAATTCGTCCAATGTACACGTTGCTTGCCGCTCCTGTAAAGCTCAATCCAAAAACCATGTAACATACTCAGCCTTGAGCAGGACAACGGGTACTTTCAGCTGTATCAGTTGCTATGATCGCATTCGTGCAGTTTCATCTAGAGAAAGGCGCTGGAGCCTGGATGTTCTAGGTGGACGAGATGAAGTGTTGGCCTGCGGGATGACCCGGCTTCGACGCTGCTGCAAGTATTTCATTTGATTGTGACAGTTTATGGAGCACATGTCTTGTCGTGTGCGTGAGTTTGGACCCTGTGGCATGGAATGTCACACCAACGAGGTGCGCAGAACAATGAAAGACTTATTTACGGGACCATACCTCGCTCACCATCTCGTTCGACAAAGAGCCTGGCTGTGGGTAGAAAACATCGGTGGTCGACTGTTGGAGTCCAGTCAGCAATTGATCTGCACAAGGGTATTTGGACTCATGGACAATATGGCAGCACTCCACCCACTCTAAGTGATCGTGCAATGTCAGAATCGCATCTCTATGTTGGTGAGGGCCAGTCGACGAATGTATGTTGGCGTACAAGAAGCTTGTGGCGATCAATAAATTGGACAACAGGGATAGTGCTCGTAAGGTCCGAACCAGGCATCTTGATGGTGTTGCCTCATTGGTACTGCTGCCGCCATAGGCCGTCGGGTGTAGTTCGTATGTACTTCATATCATCTTCCTAGCTCAACCTCCCGCTGCAATACGAGTCAGTGACTCGAACTAGTGTTATCTCACCAGGAATGCCACCCACTAGTTGCGCGAGGACCATCTCTCCTGATATCCGAAAACCCCGTGCCGGCTGCTCTAGACGACTTGTAGTCGTTCAGGTTCAGAGGGATGTAAAGCCACTTCAGTACTTTCACACATACGAGCATGAATTTCGATGCTGGAACCGACAAGCCCCTTAGCCAACGCAGAAACTGTGGGGAAAAAAAGTGCCTGGGCACATTGAAAATCAAGGTTCCCGACAGGAAGGAGGCGATCCGCACTGGCAGCGCATGAACGTTTCATGGATGAGACCTAGGCATGCATGGTTATTAACTCTAACCCATTATTATTCTAGAAACCGAAGAACATGATCTAGTCCCCTCAAAAATCCATCTCCAACGGCGGCCATCCGTTCCAAATCCATGTCTTGTCCACTCCGGTCACGGGCATCCTTGTCCCATGGTGTGACATCGAGCGGCAGAAACATGATGCCATGTCGGGGCAGGAGCTCACGAAGGACCACGTTTTGTAAATATACTGAGAAAAGGATGATCAGCGCTACAGGGATGTAGAATGGATGGTATGCCCATGCTCACCTTGTGCATTGAATAGCAACGTCCACATATCTTCGATCCCGGCTGTATTTGTGTTATCTGCGTTTACGAGCGCCAAGAGATACATCAGGACGTCTTCTTGGTTACCATCTTGTTCCGCCAAGGATTGGGGCTGAAACCTGTCACGGATCCTTCTCGGTAGGCGGAAGTGTGGCCCGCCGACGAACGCGCTCCTCGCAGAACCTCTGTCCGGTAAACGATACCAACTGCTCGGCCAAATTAGTCGTTTCTGTTTGTTCGGACGCATTTCGCGTCGGATGGACTGCAGAAGCTGAAAGACATCGGGTAGAAAGCGGGAGACTGTCAAGTGTACTGCCGCGTTTAAGATGGCGAACGGAGTTGGCGTGGGCATAGCGTACGTATCATATGCGGCCCCTTTGAGATGTACATTATGAAGGCTTGCAATCACAGCGGCGCCGAGTGATTGATCCACGTAGTCAGGTATATCGTGCAGGAAGGACCAGTTTCCGATATACGTCTCACCTGGGGCGCTAAGTGGACCTCGCCCCAAGACAACAATGTGAGCTTTACGTGCAGCCTGTAGCCAATACGTTTCGCGCAGCCGGATGCCAGTCAGTAAATCCAGGTAGGGCAGGTTGTATTCCCAGGACGACTCGTTCGGCGCGGAAAAGAGCGTATCGGAAACGATATAGTTTACTGTGGCAGATTCGGTCTCGACAAGTTCCTGTGTCGTCGGTGGTTTGACGTAGCGTGGTGGCAGTATGCCGAGTTGAGCCCGCGACCACTCAGATGGTAGACAGATGCGGTGGTGAGTACAAAACTCGTGGTACGGACAAGGAAATGGTTTTCCCTCAACATGTTCCTGGTGTCGAAGGAGCAGCAAGTGAAGGCGATATATGTGCTCCCCACCGATCATGGCAATCCGCTTTCCGGCGAGGAGTGTACAGAGGTCTATGTTGGCTTGGCGTGTGTATGGAACCAGATGCCCATTGATTGAATCCGACGGATTTTCGACAACTGGGGTGAATGGTACTTGATGCATCACAGCCTCGAGAGACGCCTGGAGCCTTTCGAACTTTAGACCGAAGTGGTTGATGCTTTTATATCTAGATGGGCTTTGTAATTCGTCGACATCCTCGTAGGTTGCGAGAAGAGACCACATAGACTCGCGCACAGAGTCGCGCGCAGCTTGGAGTGCGTCTTGGGCGAACAAGCACAGATCATCGGGCCCGAATAGGACTGGACCATTCACGGACAGTGAAGCGTAGAAGAAAGTGACAATGAGAACCAAAAGCGTCGCGATGTAGATTCTTCGTCCTCTACTCATTCTACGGTGGATGAATTCTAACCGGGAATTTCCAGCATCCGGAATGCTATCTTCCGTCTGTGGCCAAGCACGGAACGCGAAATTAAGTAGTTTGTCAGTTTAAACACTCATTGCACCTACCTCATAGCCACTAAGCCAAAAGGTAGAGATACTAAATGCTTAGCATTCTGTACCACGGGCGGTATAGATATCGGAACCTAAACAAGTCGGAACGGAGTGCTTATACCTTGCTTCTGACAGCAATAAATCATTGATGACTAGGACTTGCAAACGACCAAACGCGCACGGAATAGCGTAAGTAATGTAGTAGAGTGTCACAGTTTCCTTGATTCATGTCATGAGGGATGTGGATGTTTACACTCAGATGGACCTCGGATAGTGCCGCTGTTGTGCCGAGGGGGGGGGGGGAGCCTAAAGAAAAAGAAAAGAGTGGTCTAACTTGCCAGCCGTAAAATGGCGACCATCTCGACGACTGTGCTCGGGAAACGGCGCAAATCCCACCTCGTAATACGACTCTCGCCCAGTCCAGCCCCATCAGAGACAACCACGGTTGTACCGCTCCAAGTCAGTCGAAAATCTCGCTACCCATGTACTTATCCCGAATGCTCAAAATCGTACTCGAAACCGTCGAGGTTGGCTGAACACGAGCGGACACACACCGGAGAGGTCAGGACAGGTGTAATCTAAGGTTGTTGCTTTGCCCTCTCATTCGTTCTGTGCGTTAGCGTCCGTTTGCGTGTAGCACATGCGGAAAGTCCTACTTGCGAGAGAGCCATTTGCAGGCACATGCCAGAAGTCATTTACCCCAATCAGAAAGACCATATGTGTGTACTGAATCCGCAGAGTGCACCAAGCGCTTTTGGACGTTTCAACATCTCGTCGTCCACGAAAACTCTCATAGAGGAGACAAATCCTACATTGTTAGTGGTGTTACGTCCTGTTTTACCCATTTCACGAACTTCATCTCTAGTGTCCGGAGACGGATTGCGAAGAGGTATTTTCCAAGCATCACCAGCTCCGTGCGCACCTGTGCGAAGTACACTCACCGCCCGGAACCAAGCCGTACATCTGTTCCCATCCAGGATGTACGAGATCATTTTCGACGAACCAAAAATTGCGTGGTCATCTCAAGACGCACGATGGTATGTGTATACTACGCTCCACTTGGGCAGGACGCACACCTATGCCTCCCCCCCTCTTCAGATAGGCGGTATACGTGTTCACATCTCGATTGTCTATCGGGTCCCGATAAAGGTCTTATTTACTTTGGCACGTGGTCGGCCTTGCAAGTGCACATACGGAAGAATCACCCCCCGGTGTGCATGCACCCCAATTGCGATGGGCGCACGTTTGCGTCGCAACATAATCTGCGAGCTCACCAGAAGCTTCACGAACAGCGGGAGGTCGAAGCAGAGCTCTACCATGCTGAGGGGACTAACGCGCCCGAAGATGCGATTGACGGTGATAGTTCTCAACCTCGCAAGCGAAGACGTGGTGGCGAGCTTGGACGTGACTGGGGATGCGACTTTGAAGGCTGTGGCAAGGCTTTCAAATCTGTACGTCCTACCTTAGACAAGCCCGCCGGATTACTCATGGTGGACATCGCAGAAAAAAGCCCTGACGACACATCACAATGTGATCCATCTTGGTCAAAGGAACCACGCGTGTCCTCATGTGCATTGTAACAGTGCTTTCGGATACAAACATCTTCTCGAGCGCCATCTAGTCAAGTTACACTCGTCGAAAGACGTCCGTGCGGAAACGACATCAGAAGGGGAGACATCCGCTTCCGACACGGGTGACGCTCTAAGTATCGAGGCGATCACTGGCAAAGCCTACGCGACCCGCTTACAAAGTGCAACATCTATACGTTGCCCATACCCGCACATCGACGCGCTAGTGTCCTTGGGTGCAATTCTAAGTGCCGATGGACCCTCGACGAGCAAGACATGCGAGCACATCTTGACGCGGGCGTATGATCTTCGTCGTCACCTGAGATCGGAACACGGAGTGGATACGGAAAAGAGAAAGGTGGATGCTTGGGTCAAGGCGCAGAGGCACGCTCGCACATGTTAGCCCCGTTATCTGGACCGAGTCTAGTGCCCCTGCAGGTTTTCGACGCGTGTTGTAAGCGGGTTCACATGCCCGTTGGTCGGTTTGTACTGTTCAAAGGTCCGTCCTGGTAGTTCCGACTGTGTCACACCACCCGATCTCCGGCTACTTATGAATGCTTCTAGTGTTTCTTGCGTACGCAACTTTTAGAGTGGTTTCCTTCAAGATTCTTGTCGTGCGCGCGGCCGTCGCAACCCCAGAAGTTAGAATGTGTGATTGAACGTGAACCGGAACGTGTTCGGTCTTCATTTCGCATCCCCTATCACATGTACCACAAACCCTTGTCCTTGTTCCATCCTCTACCCAATCCGAAGTACAATATTTTGCTCATCGCTTTGGTTTGGATCCGGCAGTGTTGGATGTGTACAATTGTTTGGTGCCCATCGATATGCAACCTTCCATACAGCAACCAAAGGGGCATATTAAGATCATATCTAGTTTTCCTTTGCGCCATCCACATACACAGTGATGACGCCCAGACATAGCTTTACCGCGCTCAACTCGACCTTTATCGTCGACGCCGAGTACGACTTTGTCAAGGAGCTCGGTCAGGGTGCCTATGGCTGCGTCGTCGCCGCACGACACAGACGATCAGGTGAAGGGTGCGCGATCAAGAAAATCACCAATATTAACACCAAGGCGAGTGCCCCTCGTTCGTGTGTTCGTGTGCTGTCAATTCTGATCTTGATCTGATATATAGCGCATCTTGACGAAACGATGCCTGCGCGAGATCAGGTGTGTCGGGCTGGCGGAGTCGCAAAGAAGAACGAGACGGCTAACAGTAAGCGCGTAGGTTGTTGCACCACTTTAGAGGACACAAGAACGTGAGTGATGACACCATCCTGGAAACGATCGCGAATAGGCTGATGTCGACGGACA
The DNA here is from genome assembly GCA_038088875.1 of Austroboletus festivus. NCBI lineage: Eukaryota > Fungi > Basidiomycota > Agaricomycetes > Boletales > Boletaceae > Austroboletus > Austroboletus festivus. The sequence continues at coordinate 8,941 of JBBPJU010000304.1, forward strand.
GATCACTTGCTTGTACGACATGGACATTGTCTTCCAACCCAACGGAAACTTTGACGAAGTCTATCTTTATGTCAGTAACGGTCATTCTCCTCTCCCACCAATGATTCATGCCATCCAACGTTACACTTTAGGAAGAACTCATGGAAGCTGATCTCCACGCGATCGTACGCCACTCTCTCTTTGCTTTGCAGTCATCGATGCACATCGCTCACATGTCACACGGTCATTCTAATAGATTCGTTCAGGACAACCCCTCACGGATGCCCACTTTCAATCATTTTTATACCAGACACTCTGTGGGTTAAAGTACATTCACTCAGCCAATGTCCTCCATCGGGATCTCAAGCCTGGGAACTTGCTCGTCAACGCCGATTGCGAGCTTAAGATTTGCGATTTCGGACTCGCGCGCGGATACACACCGGGCGGGGGTACCTCCAAGTCAGCCGGAAATCAAGGGTTCATGACGGAGTACGTCGCCACACGGTGGTACCGTGCACCGGAAATCATGTTGAGCTTTGCAAACTATGTGCGTAACGGAGTTTAGCGTCCTTCCTGACACTAAACAATACGTACAGACTACTGCTATTGACGTCTGGTCCGTCGGGTGTATTCTCGCCGAACTTCTTGGTGGAAAGCCCATCTTCAAAGGCAGAGAGTAAGTTTCCGCTTTAGTTGGGAGGTGATTATTGATTTTTTCCACAGTTATGTCGATCAGTTAAATCAGATCTTACACTATCTCGGTACGCCATCCGAGGATACGCTCCGTCGGGTTGGCTCACCCCGAGTTCGTTCCACCGCGAGTGAGAAACTGTGCATAAGCTGACCCGTAGCCCTTTGGTCTAGGCACAAGATTACATCCGATCGCTTCCTATCAAACCTCGAGTTCCGTTTGCAACCCTATACCCGCATGCGAACCCGCTTGCTATCGATCTGCTCTCTCAGATGCTGTGCTTTGATCCTGCCAAGCGGATCAGCTGCGAACAAGCACTCAATCATCCTTACTTACAAGTATGGCATGATCCAGCCGACGAGCCCGTTTGTGAAATGGTATGCTTCTTGTCCCGATGTTGGGTCATTTTCGTTCTCTTCTCACTCGAATCCGGATGTGGAATAGAAATTCGACTTTTCATTTGAAGAGGAAGATTCGATCGATGGCATGAAGAAGCTGATCGTGGAAGAGGTCAAGTCTTTCCGCCACGAAGTGCGTGCGCATGCCAGGACCGCAGGTCAGATTCGTAGACAAGACAGGTGCGTCACCGGCCTCCTGGACCTTCATACTGTAGCTCACATCATGTGTTACATACAAGTCTTCCGATTCCAACTCGAGATGAAATCCTGAGTTCACCCGTACGCGAGTTTGGCGACGGAGTGACGTCTGGTTATACAGTGCCTGCGCACAGGCCGCCGACGCCCGTCATGGACGATCCAAGCGACGAGCTCGATCGGGAGCTCGCGAGGGCGCATCCTGGAAAGCACTAGTCTTTGTATCGTCACTCGTCCTTCTTGGATCATATTAACTGGATGCATGCACGTGAGTGTAGGCCTACAGAATTGTATATCAGCGCGGACTTGTAGTATAGGGGTGGACGAAGAGTGCCAGATGGAAACCCAATGGAAATATACCTTTTTTTCGGTTGATGCATTTAGGGAATGCATGAAACCGTGCGATTAAGAGTTGATGCTGGATCTATGGCTATGGATACTACTATTGAGTAGCTTCAAAACGTATCTAGCATAATTTGTTTGCCATTTCATAGTTCTTCCTTCCATAAATGATTAGCCAGCATCATTGAAAACTGCGGATCTCCAAACTGCATACATGCATCTTCCAGCTGTCGACAAGTGACATCACCTCAATGCGTGAAGGTAATGGTAAGCTATCCCCGGGTTCTCTTTCCTGGCAGTTTCCGTGCGGAGGTGACTGGTGCGTCTCTGGACTTCTTCTGCTGTTTTTGTGGGTTAGGGGCTGTATTTATCATTACTGAAACGGACAGGGAATAACGCACCGGTGAAGCCGGAGTGTCAGGATGCCATGGTGATGAAACACTATGGACAGTTATAGAGTGTTCGTATATCGGGGCTAGTCTTTTCGGATAGATGAGAGTTGATCTTACTTAGTGTCTACGTGATAAGTCGGCACATTGAGCGAATCCGATGGTCATCCACCGAGTCTCCAAGAAGTTCAAGTTGGGGCTCAAGCTGCATTAGCGATGGGCACGAATAAAGCTTAAAGTCTGACAAGGTACACTCTACCATAAAAGTAGTCGCAAATGTGACAGTCGGTCGTGGGTCCAAACATTGGCAAGGGCACGGTGGATCCGGACAAGTTTCTTAGTGCTATCCTTGCTTTCTCCTCGGCCGATCCCAAACCCAACCTGACGCCCATTGACACATCCAACATCTCACGGCGGAAAGTCTCCTGCTGTCAAAAGGGACAGTCACGGAAATCACCTTTCAACACGACTTTGAAAGTCGCATCTTCAACGGGATTGCCCGTGTCTATGACAGCCTAGTGGCATTCTAGCTCGACGAAGACCCCCTTCATCCAGACTTTTCCCGTATGCTTTACTTCCGTGTGCCCCAGGCGGTTAGAGATTTTCAGTGGTGCGTCGGCTCCCTTTCGTTCAACCTAAAGCAATCAAACATCAACCGGGCGCTTTCAGGGCGAAAATATCGAGGAGTTATACAGGGCGCCCCTCCTCCAAGATGTCATGTCTAATGGCCACTTTCTCATTGAACCCTACATTTAACTAAGTGTGGCGGTGCTGGACCTAGAAAAAATACGATATCTTTGCATGGCTTCCTGTCCGTGATCTCCATTTTCCATTCGCTAAAAGACTTGGCCGTCCAAGACATCAGCTTCGACGATACTATCACTTATGCCGAACTGAGCGAGCTGGAGTTTACTAAGCTTTGCCTCAACCTCCGCAGGGTCACTGGTAGAATGACCTTGTTGGCCGTTCTTACACGAACCCGGGTTGGAACCTCCAAATAGGAAGACATCGCAATCATTAACTGTCCGGTCGATGATTTTGCGGGACCTGAAGAGGTTCTCAAACCATTCGAGAGCAACAATCCACGCTTTGAAAACATGGACTCGGTCGCACCACTTGAACGACAAGCAATTGCAATGGCTTTCCCCGGCCTTATTTCTCCATCCCCGGACAGGCCCAATCAAGACCACAAATCACCCCTACATCTTCACTAGCAGCCACATTTCCCTCTTTCCACCGACATCGCAGTGGCGTTCCTCCGTTCATATACTTCTTGGCTGCATTTAGTCACTCTTGTTTCATCTAGAGCACAGTGAATCCGTACTCACCTTCTGTAGGGAGTGTGGACACGCCAGACTTCTCAAAGCACTCAAACTCAGGAGTCGATCCGGCGTTGGCGAAATCGCACTATCTGACACTTCATACCCCAAACATAATGACAGGGTACCCGTCTTTCAAGAAGTAACATCCGTCGCTCGCTCGCCCAAGACGCCTGTACCACCTCATTCTTGCTTCATGGAATAGTTCCAGGATGTGATATTTTAATCATTTGTGATCATACAGCTATCTCCGGCGTACACTCTGTCCGCTAGTCCAGCTTGCATCAGCGGTCTCCGTCTTCATCCTGTCGGATAAGTTGACGGTCGAGAACGTTCACTTTGACGAGGTCCCGCAGTTTTCTAACATTCCCAACATCTTCCCTCCCGGCGTCTTCCTTCACGAGTTCACCGGTAGAATTCCGTTCCCTCTTGCGGACGCTCCGGCATGGAGTCATATCCTATCCAGAAATCTCTCTATCCACTGCATCGAAGCTACTGATGCATACCCAATTTGATACCGGCAATCCGACAGAGTCGATGGAATGAAATTCGCCCCTTGAAGATGACATCTACCATCATAATAGAGAATGCGGCTCTTCATGATCGGTTACCCAGAGCTATCACGTGTGTTTCTGGAAGACTCGGCTCAGGGGGGTCAGCGTCCACGTGCCTTACCTGAGATAGGTGCGAGCCATGCGTCGTTCGTCAATTTTGGCAGCTTGCACACGCTGAAGGTATTGGCAGGATTGTACTACGGGGGCACGGTCCGTCCATAACTATCAAGCGAACGATGTGGCTGGCCAACGATTTGGAGATATCTTCCTGGGATACGGTCGCGGTTCAGGATAGAGCGCGGCACGTGCGGAGTGGATCTATGCGGAGGCCGATGTAGTGTCGCTTTGCAGTCTCTTAGAGCAGTAGCTGGCGATGCATAACTTGACAAAGCGGACGGTTTGCATGCACGAGTTTCTTGAACATAAGAGTGGGCAGTAAGACGACTGTTGATAAAACACTTGTGCAAAGTCAACGCTTCAGCTCATTTTTACGGGAGCGTTCAAGTTTATGCTTCGTCCAACTTTGTGCTGTTTCGTATTGATATTCTTTCCCAATGTCCGAGTCTACGATCGAAATTCCTCCCTGTTACCTTAAGATGATGCAATTATATAAATCGAAGCGAAACAGAGACTTCAACTCAGCGTGTGTTCAAGCGCGTGCACGACATCATGATCATTCCATGGTAGTATCGACCAACGAAACGGATATAGATAACGTGGAAAAAAAAAGTACATTCAACAAAGATCACGGATCGTGCAATCATGGAAAACGCGGGCACGGGGTAGTGTGTATGTAGTCTCGAACCCAAGAGAAAATAACCACAGAAAGGTAAAAGTGATGTCAAAGGAGTAAGACATAAAAGTGGCGAATCAAACCAGGAGAACGCCAGCGCCGCCAATGTGTCATGCCATGATCCGTTCCACTTCCTCGAGTGACGCTTTGACGTTTTCGGCCATGCAATTGATCAGCGGTTGGTAGTCGCCATCCCAGGCCTATTTCCAAGTGGATAGTATACCATACTCGACGTTCCAACGAAGTTCACACTCACCGTGTTCATACTATTATAATACATGGTTCGCCACATGGGAGAGATGCACACAGGCGGGAAGCCGTGACGTACGAGGGGGATGGACGACAACAACCTCGCCATCCTACCGTTTCCGTCCTGATTTTGGGAAAGGAGAATCAGATAGCGCCCCAGCAACATAAAAGTAACAAGAAATACTCACGTCAAACGGATGACAGCGCGTAATGGTGACGTGGATCCATGCCGCGGTCGCGAATGGATTCCGCCACCGCGCAATGTATTGCTACGAATCAAGAGAGGGTAAACGTGGGTGTTGGGAGGAAAGACCAAGAGAAGGCACGTACTCTTCCCATCTTGCAAATGTAATCGAGCTGTTGGTCGACCAGCTCAGCGGGACAGAAGGCGAGGTTGTATTGGTGGCTCCGCACGACGGCCGACTTTTGGGTGGCTTGTCGGGTGTAGCCTGCGTTGACGTAGTGCAAAGCGCCAGCACATTCGCCGCCGCCGTCGATCCGGATCTTGGACGAACGCATAAGCTTGCCGTGAATTGCCTTGATGGTTTCGGTCGTCAGCAGCTCGACACGGTCGGTCAGTTGCAACACCGAAGCGTATGCCTGAATTCGGGTCCGGTGTCAATAGATGGTGGTGCGGAGGAATTTGTAGAAACATGCCTCGTCAAGATCTAGTAGCATGTTCGCTATTACATCTGGGTCTTTTATCTCGCTTCCTCGTGTGCACTTGACGAGGGAAGGGTTAAATCCATATCGCGTTAATGTGTCAACGGACTGGGAGGGAGGTATTATTCATGTTTCCTAAGAAGCGAAGGATGCCTGCGGCGTACCTCGGATGAGAGTTCACAGTCCTGATCTAAATGGATGGCCTGTAACCAGCTATAATTGAGTAACTGTCTCTGATGTCGGGACGTCCGCCACATATTGACGATATCAGCAGCTGTGGAGGGTAGCATGGGCCACGAGAACGGGTTCGCGAACGAGCGGGCATGTTTCCATTTCTGGAAGAAGGGCAGGCTATCGCTCTTGTGCGCTGAGCGAAGAATTAAGGGGGACAGAAGACGTAACAGGAGAGTGCGATAAGACGGTCAGCATGGGATCTACGGCATGGTAAACTTCCGATCAAGAGCTAACCTTGTCTTTCGGCATCTCCTTGAGCCAGGCTTCTAAGATTGGATACGAACTCGGCAAACGAGACGCTGTGCGGACCCGAGTCGATGGAGTGAAGTACCTAGTCATATGACGTGAAGATATGAAACGTCACATAGTACCACACTCTACGTTTATCACGAATCACGCACCTCTTCGTAAAGCTCAAGCGCAGTGCTGAGCGACCCGCCAGTTGCACGTACATCTGCAACCCTGACCTGAAAGAATGGGACTGGGAATTTGGGGAGGTAGTAGTCTTCCCAAGCAAGGGCGAGCTCGCGAACATATCGCTCGACGTCAGCAGGATCTGATGCGCTGTGAATACGAACGATGGCATCACAGAGGGCTTGTGCGTCTTCCTGGGGTACGATCTGTGGGAGAACCTGTCTCGTCGGAAACGATTAGAACAAAGCAGGGAGAAGACGATTGTGGTAATGGCGATGAGTGATCGAGGTTCAAGCAAAGACGGGTATGAGGACATACGACGAGTTCTGGCACGGAGGTGTAGTCCCAGCCCGCGACATGTACTGGCGCAAGCTGGGCGCAGTGGAAGGGTATGTGAAAATCCGGATCCATATCCATCGACAACAAGTACGATGGTCTCGAGAGGCTCTGGAAGCAGTTGGAAGCGATTAGTGATAAAGGTGAGAGGCGGACCAGCACTAGAGTAGTAGCAGTAGAATCGAGAGCGATTCGATGAAGAGCTGTCCAAGGCGGAACTTGACCTGCCAAGACTGAATCAATATCTGTTGCTGACACAAAACGGGACGAAACGGGATTAGTACACTGATGCCGTGCCCCCTAACCAGGTCTGGACCCCCCAAATGTCGGGGTGAGCGGTGATTTCTGGGGGGGAGCCAATGGCGCGTGTTAAGTATAGTAGCGGGCGCTACTGTGTGTTAGTTCCACAGGGTGTCCACATGCCCACCCCGAATCATTCAGTGTCCTACGGGGGACCCTTGACGCACAGTTTCTAGCCACACAACGTTGCCGCGAAAATCGGGGCTAGACTTGAATAGGTGCTGATGTTATTTGCAGTCACTGGGTACTATCAAGTAGAGTATGTCCTGAATACTTGCTGGTAAGCATGATCTCAACTCCGTCACCGCGCACGACATGGTCCCTGAATCATCACTGCGTAACAAACGTGCGGGGGTAATTGCACCTTGGCTGGAATGTTCCATCAAATGTCACCATTCATTCACAAGTCGTCCGACCGACTCTTCCTTGAACGTGGTTTCAATCAATTTTATGCCTCGTTGCACCTGCCCATACCACCTTTGAAGACAGGCCCAATGATCTAGTTGAGGAAGCAGCCCACTGCCCAGTGGGCACGTTGTACAGAGCAATAAAGCAATAAAGGGGTGCGTCGCAACCAAGTTCTTTGGGGGCCCTGTTACGTCCAGGTTCGTCGTGGTTTCCGATCAGATTCGGAACGTTCCTCGTATCATCTATGTTATTTGGCTTGTTTTCTCTTTTAATCATATTCGTCTTCATCTACCTTTCGTATTTAAGTTGTTGCTATCTGTTCTAGGTCTTATGGATGCTCAGGCCTCAGGATCTATATCGTCGGGCTTGCATCACGCCAGAGCCACAGTCACGCCTTGTATTTGCTTGTCTCTTCGTGTGCATGATGAGATTACTCGCATTTCTCCGAGTCCGTCTTCGTCTTTCACTCACGCACCATGATCTGAGATATCCCCTTCCAGATAAGGCTAGTTCCAGAGGGGGAAATAAGTCGCATTGTCTCATCGCAAGTGTCGCTTTTGGTCAACGAGCTGAGGTACCTCTTAAAGATTGGAGGACAGTAAGGGAGAGGGGACAGTCTCAGGTTGCGGAACATCTTTCCGTGAGGTTCAGTGAGTAAAGTCAAACTATAAATTGAGGTATCTTCTGTGCAATGAGCCAGCCACCAGGTCTGTTGGTACAGCGCCAGTTTAGACCGACATGACACCCTAAGATGAACGACTAGCAACCGCCGACAGGGCAGTTTGATACAAAACGCCAACGACAAACATAATCGGTATCCCAAGGGCACTAACCAAAATCCAAAGGGTAAATCAACAACACAAATCAGCACGTTCTACCACTCCTACCCCATAGTACGCTTTCAATTCGCAATGACGGCGCTTGCAGCCACGGGAGTTTTGGCAGCACGTATAAACGCCCTCACCTTGTCCGCATCCTTACCAACTCCGTTCGCCCGCTCGACACCACCGCTCACGTCCACCGCCCACGGTCTCACGTGCGCGACTGCCTCCGCGACATTTTCCGGCGTTAGTCCACCTGCTAGGATAAGCGGTAAGCGTCCGCGACGGCGGGTGCCCAGATCCGCGTCCCCGTATGCGCTTCCATTCGCGTTGGCATTGACGTCAATACTGTCCTTATCTTTACTCCCCTCCTTCTCTTCCTCCCCGCTACCAATCTCAATCTGAGTCTCGGACCCGGTCTCGGCACCAGTAACAGTCACGATGACCGTCTCGCGTTCCTGCTGCGATTGTTGCTGATTCCGGTTCGAGGGTTTGTCCGTATCACGTTTCATCGCCACCTCACCTACGTCAGCCAATGCCCGTGCACGATCCCAGTCGATCGTCTTGCCGCTTCCACCACTCAGCCCATCGCTCCGTAATGCGTCCAACAGCACAAACGAGTGCAATCCAGGGCGTGTCAACTCCCTCAACCCATCGGCAGGCCCATCTCCAGCTGCACCGACATGGAAGGCACGCACGACGGGCACACCAATGAACCGTGCCCACTCCAGAGGTTCGCAACCATGCAGTTGTACGAGATCCAGCCCAACGCGTGCGACAGTGTCTTGGATGAGGTGGAGCGGTGCATTTTGGAACACACCGACTAGAAGAGGACGACGATGGGCGATGGTGCGTGTGAGGCGATGTGCGTGGGTGGCTAACCAGGGGGTATTGGTTCCTAGTCCGTCTTGGTCCTGATCAACTTTTGCTTCTTCTGGTTTCGTCTCGCCATTAGCGCTGTAAGAGGAACGGAAAGTGTGGACAGCATTTGAAATCAAGCGAGCCACCTCTATCGGGACATTTCGTTTACTCGAAGGGACGAAGATGAGCCCCAGAAGGTCCGCTCCAGCTTCAGCCGCGACCAGCGCGTCCTCCACGCTCCCGATCCCACAAATCTTTACCAGCACCTCTTTTTCTTCGTCGTCTTCTTGGGGTAACTGCCAATCCAACAAGTGGTGGATAAACGTCCTCGGATCCTCTGCACGCATGAGCGCCTCGCCGATAAGCACAGCTCCAACGCCATCTTGGACATATCGCCTCACGTCTTCGGGGCCACTGATCCCACTCAGCGCGCACAGTACGACGTCACCATTCGTCATCCCTGCCAATCTACTTGTCGTTCCCATGTCTACGTTGAAATCGTGCAAGTTGCGGTTGTTCACACCAATTACTTTGGATCCGAGCTCGAGCGCGACGCGCATTTCCTCAGGTGTGTTCACTTCAACGAGCGGTTCCATCCCCAGAGATAAGGAATATGCATAGAGAGCACGCAGCCTATCGCGAGGAAGCATTGCAACGATGAGGAGAACCGTGTCAGCGCCCCACAGACGGGCTTCGGCGATCTGATACTCGTCAAGGATAAAGTCTTTGCGGAGGATCGCGGGGCGGTGGGGAAGTGCGTCGATGGCTTGGCGCGCAAGACGCATGTCGAGAAGGGATCCCTTGAACCATGTTGGCTCTGTGAGGACGGAGATGACGGACGCGCCGGCGAGGGCGTAGGTGAGCGCCTGATGTGCGGCATTAGCATTCGGGGCAATATCGCCTTTAGAGGGACTGGCGCGCTTGATCTCTGCCATGAGTGCGGGGGATCGGGCCTTAAGGCGCGACACCAAGGGAACGAGGGGGGGCGCTACTTGAAGGGTGAGTAGGGCATCGAGGTCACGTGACGAACAGCCCGGAAGGGACCTAGCATGGTGGACATCTTTAAGGCGCTGCTCGTAGATACGGTCCAAAATACTGGGAACCTTCTTTTTCAGCTCCTCCATGTTTCCAGCCCCGTTGGCCACGAGAGCATCGTACGGAAATGGCGGAAGTGCGCGGTCGTGGATGAGTGCGTCGGGGTTTTCGCGCCACGAGCCACCGCGGAAACTCAAAAAGTTGCGCATGAGGATATCGCCGGCCTCGGAGAGGATACTTTCAGGGTGGTATTGGACCGCTTCGAGAACGTACTCGCGATGACGGACGCCCATGATGACGCCGCTTTCCTCGGTGACGCACGTGACCATAAGATCCTTGGGGAGCGTTTTCAGAGAGGCACTAAGTGAGTGATAGCGCGTCGAGAGGATGCTCTGCGGGATATCCTTGAAGCAACCACGCCCATCATGCCGGATCGGACTAAGCTTGCCGTGTTTAATCTCTCCGGCATAGCTATTGGCGTCCTGATCAATCAAAGTGCAGAATCAGGACGAGAAGACCACACACCCAATCGTGCCACCATATACATCAACGATGCACTCAAGACCCATACACACGCCGAGGACGGGGACCTTGCCCACGAAGTACCGCACGGCATCCCGGGAGATGCCCGAGTCAGTTGTTGGGTGTCCGGGCCCCGGAGAGATGATAAGGCACTTGATATCTAGCTGTGGGAATGCAGAAACAGGGATGGCATCGTTGCGGATGACGGTGACGCGTGCACCGAGTAAACAGAGCTGTTGGTAAAGATTCCAAGTAAACGAGTCAAAGTTGTCTATGAGTAAACAATCGACGGGTTGTGCGAGTTCGGGTGGGAGTTGGAAAGGTGTCTCGTTCGTTGTCGCTGTCGAATCGGGGGACATCTTGGGTGATGATGGTAAGGAGGATATCAAGGTTTTGATGAAGGTGCAATAAGAACGATAGTAGTACCCGAACAAGGGCGATGCCGCAGACCTGCAAAGTCCATCTGATTACGTCGCACCGAACGTTATTAGTAACTTTTCCGCCAAAGCTCTGCCAATTTACCCAGCATCACTCAAACGCCTCCAGCTGTGTACGTGTTGGGATCATACAAGCAGTGTATCTGACGACTACAATAACTAGAAGGCGGTCTTATCATTTCGGGAAACCGTTCAGCATGTACCTGGCCGTTATTTACCGGTTGCAGGTAGGCAATTCCAGATATCACCGAGGGCAACTGACACTCCGGGTTTCCAACACTGGATCTAGTGATTGGCAGTTTGTTTACGTCTAACATCGGAGTGTGGAAGGCCGACGAGGAATCCATAACCTCTACCACCTAAACTGGCCGCTAAATAACTTGTCCAAAGCCAACCTCCGCGTCTCCGAGTCCTTCAGACGATGACGGTACGACCCAAAGACTTGCTGGCCAATCGAAAAGAACGGGGAAATAAATATTCACCGAGTCTGTTGATGGGCTGGATGCTATATAGGTTCACACCAGTTATCACTAGGCACTCTTTTCTTCTCCCAAGTTTCTGATGACGACGTCACATTTTGACCCCATTTGGAATGGGAACCTATTTCCTAACTCTATATACGTCGCGATCATCATAGAGAATATTCTGTACGGTCAGCTTTTCAATATCTGTCCTGAGACGATCCGAACTTATATACCTGTCCGACTATTTAGGCGCGGGGCTGGCCCTTTATCTTAAAACCATGAACATCCTGCTGTTCCGTAGACGAGCACACAAGAAATCAGATATCTTTTACGCGCTTTTCAGTACTACGGCAATGCTCTTCATCACAGTCTGGGTAATGGCCCAAGGGACATTGGGTCAAAAGATGCTGCTAAATCCCGATTTTCCTGGGGGATTTAATGCATACTGGCAAAGGGATGGCTCCGTTTGGTACATGGATTGGGCCAGAACGGCAATGGTCATGTTGCAACTCATTTCAGACGGTCTCATGGTGAGCACGACCACGAGGACAAGCCAAGTCAGGGATCTGTGCCAATCTAATTGCAGATTTACCGCTGTTGGATTGTATGGGATGGCTACTATGTAATCGTCATACCCCTTGTTTTGTGGTTGGGCACCCTAGGTGAGCATTATCCTATGTTACATGCTTGCAGCTACTTCATTTCATGAGTACCTAGTCCTAGGGATAGTACTTAACTGGTACAGTGATATACGGGGGGGGGACATATTCACTGGGCTTGCTGCCCAGATCGGTATCGTATATTGGAGTTCCTCGGTGTTCCTCAGCACCATGTTGACGTGCTTGATATGCTATCGTCTGATGCAGCACGGCAGACTGATCCAGGAACATCTTGGACGCGAGGAAGCCTCCTTGTATTTTGCCATCACCACGATCATCGTCGAATCTGTCCTACCAAGCACGATTTCTGGTATCTCCTTTTTGGTGTCGTATGGAATAGGAAGTGGAACATCACCTGCATTCGGTTCTGCACATGTCATAATGATGGTATGTTCAGTTTCGCCTGTATCCATCTGGTCAAATGTCCTATTTTGATTGAGTATCTCGTTCGTTAGTGTATATCACCACAGCTCTTGATACTGCGAGTGATCGCAAGGAGTGCATGTGACAGCGACGCCTCTAAGCCGATCTCGACGATCCAGTTCGATTCTGGTAGCATATCACGCCTAGAAGAAGTTGAAAGCTCCGGCGCGACGAGCGAAAGTGCATCTACTGTGCATGTATTATCGGAGGTTATCTGGAGCGGACACAATAAAGCATGAGGGATGCGAGTTTAGCATATGCTTGCGCGGGTACGGGAAGTAGGACACATTGGCTTGGACAGATCGGCTGTACTGGTATGCCGTCTCACAAAGGCAAGATGGGGATTATGCAATGGATGACGGAAGGGCGCAAGAGGTCGATCGCACTGTCCGTCTTCTCCATGACATGTGCAAACGTCGACTCCCTCCCTCACTTGTTACCTTTACTGAACGTGAATTCACAGCAAGGCCGTTATCCAATCCAGTGAACACCTCTCAGCGAGGTCCAGTCGCTACCTGGTGATACATTTTGCTAGACCAGTAAGCAAGCTGCGGAAGAGACACAACCTTCAAAGGTCGGATATTATGGTCTGGGTCACAGGAGGTATGAACATCCCTAGGAACGATGCTGCCGACACAGAAGCTAGAAAGGCAGCAATAGACCCCGGTACCACCAGCGAAACCCGACTCTTTCCAGACTACCTGCACAACAAACCTATACCACTCAGCGTATCCACTCTTCTGCACACCCACAAGAAGCAGGACGTTGAAGACACCTATGTGTTCCAACCCCCTTGCTTTACTAGAGCCTCCAAAATGACCCAAAGCTGGTGATTGGCTCTTTCCTAAAGCTCACAGCCCAACTTACGCGGCGTCAATCCACCATCTTCATGTGTCTCCTCTCTGGACATTACTCACTGAACGCATACCTTCACAGAATTGACTGCTTACCTCGCAAAACTGCCTGCACTACCCAACCGCGGAGATCATGAAATATTACCTACTGGGATACCCTCGGTATGCATGCGAGCGAGCAGAGCTTGAACGCACGGTACAGCGCGATACCCACAGCACCCCTATATTTCTGGCAGCCCCGTCTTTGCATCCCCCTTCCCCGCCCATTCGTGCACTCCCCATTCCCTCCGTACCCCACGCGTGGTTCAAGTTCCCTGAGTAGAACGACGGAATGTACCGTAAAACTGAGCCACCAGTGACTTTGCGGCAACGGAGGTTGAGAGGTTTGGCATCGTAGAATCATATTCGCTGTCCGTTGACTTGAGCGTCAAATCTTGCAGCAGATCGAAATTTTTTTGATCCCAGATAGGAACTGGTCCACTCAGATGGTACCGATGGCACTGCCGTTGCCCTGAAGAGTTAAAGATGTCATGTGTCTGTACCAACTGCGGTTGCTGTACTAATTCTCTGTGTTTTGTTGTCCGTTGTTGCACTGAGTAGCTTTTTCCTCAGATCCTGGGCACTATCCATAGTGAAGCCGATTGCGTCATGGTGATAAGCGCTATCGCCCAATGTCAGGGCTACTATAGCGAGACGAGTTTCAAGGATGCTTGACGTGCTACGAGTGGATCTTCGTGAGAGTGTCGACGGCGTTGCCATTTCAATGTCTCTTGCATCCGGTATTTATTGATGAAGGTCCTAGCGGGAATCTGGCTTGAAGGAACGATCCATTCTTGTGCTACACAGTGGAAATACAGGACAGGAATAAAGCCTATTGTTCACCTCCAAATTCATCTGGTAAAACGTTCTGGCTGTGGCTGAGCGAACGGCGTCCACATTAAAAGTCACCGACAACGTTTGACTATCGGTACTGCCAACGAGCCGATCGATGCCACGTCGCCGAGGGCTTACCTGATTCTGTCAAGTTGTCACCCTCGCTGAAACACGGAAGCATCCCTAAAGGGGGTATGCATACACCATCGAAGTCCACGACGGACTCTTTCATAGACAGTCGGGCAACGGTACTGTGAGCGGAAACACGGGATGAAAGCAAGAAGGAAGACGATGATGATGATGATGACTGATCAATCACTGATGCTTGATAGTACGGAAAGAACGTTTCTGTAGAGAATAAGTTTAAAGGCACGTTCCACCTGGCACCCGGTTTGCCATCGTCGTGACAACGCTAGGCAAGGGAACAAGGCGGGCATCAGAATCGGCGTGCATCCACCCGAGAGCCAGGGAAGAGGGACACGAAGGCCGCCCGCTAAATACTGGGACAATCAAAAAGGCAGTGTTGGATGGAGGCAGCCAAGAGGCAGTAACCTGGACGGCTGTGGCAATCTCGGCGAGGCAAGGGGGTGCTAAGTTACGGTCGAAATTGAGCGGTAGCTAAGTACTAGGGAGGATATTTATCTGGCTACACCCAAGAGCTGCCAGTAAAAGAGGTTCCGGGGAGAGCGAGGACGTCTAATATAATTTTAGGGATGAGTGAACTCGGTTACGATCAATATGAGCGGCAGCAGTGTACAGTATTAGTCCCTGGTGATCCAGTGATCCAGTGACACTGGTTTATGGGAAGGGAAAACATTCCAAATTTAGGAAACATGTGGGTAAGCTGAATTTATAGAAAAGGTTAGCGACAAGATCAAGGACTCTGTGGACTGCGTCCCCATTCGATCTTGGTCTCGTCTCTTTTTTCTTTTTTTTCTTCTTCTTTGTATTCCTATCTCCATTCACACTCGCGTCTGGCACGCACGCTCTATCACCAAGTTTAGCATTTGACACTCTCTTTCGCCTTCAATCATGTCTCTCTCTCTCAAGGCTGAACTAGACACCTGGGCCGCTGCTCTTAAAGCCTATGATGAACAAGACTTTGAACAGGCCCTTGGTCTTTTTTCCGTGCGTCATTGATCGAGGCATACACTCGATCTCATTCTCATGCACCTATTCAGGCTATTGCAGATTCTTCAAAGATCCTCACAAACATGGCCCTCATATACGCTACGATTGGCGAACATGAGACCGCAGTCGA
The DNA here is from genome assembly GCA_038088875.1 of Austroboletus festivus. NCBI lineage: Eukaryota > Fungi > Basidiomycota > Agaricomycetes > Boletales > Boletaceae > Austroboletus > Austroboletus festivus. The sequence continues at coordinate 24,415 of JBBPJU010000304.1, forward strand.
ACACTTTGTCGCTGCGACCAATCTCGACTCTTACCTTGCTATTGCGTGAGTTTCCCTCTCCCTTCGCAATCGTCCGTTCCTATATCTCAACTCCCTCATCTCTAGGTACTTCCAATGTGGCGTGTCCAATTTTCTCCTGGAACGTTACGATATTGCACTCGCCAACTTTGAGGACGCATATTTGTATCTCCGCGGAAACGAAGCCATGTCAGTCATCGCACATGCGTCCAATTCCATCTATTTATCAATTCTCTAGCAACTATGAACAAATCGGTCTCAAGTTCAAACTCTTCTCCGCTGAAATTCTGTTCAACAAAGCCCTCGCTCAATTGAATCTTGGTTATGCCGATGAAGGGTTGATGCGCATGCAGGAAGCCTGCAAACAAAAAGTAACGGAAGAGCACAACGTTATCGACGAAGCAATTCGAGATCGTGGGGAAGGTTACACTGTATTCAGCATCGTTCGTGATCTCTCGACCTTGTACTCCTTTCGTACGGTCGCTTATCTGGTCCTACCTAGCCGGTTGGCGTGCTATATCGCCCTTCCGAAAATAAGCTCAAGAATTCCAAGACGAAGGATTATCTTGGAAAGGCCGTACGTTCCCTCTCTGTCCCTTTACTCAATTCCCGCTCATCGAGTTTCACCTCTTTAACAATAGAAATTGGTCGCAGCGACAGATGCCGATGATGCCTTTACAGAATTTACTGGTGTCAAGAGACGGCAGCTAGCTATGGGCGAGAGTCTCGATAATAATACTGAGGCGCGAAACAAGCCCGAGGCCGAGCCATCCGCGCCGAATAGAGATACTGCTATGTCTACACCTCGTGCGTCCTTGTCCGTGTCTTGGCACACTTCTTTGTTCCCTAACACACACTCACAGGCGCTGAACCGGCCACCGCTCGTCGTGCAATTGCGCCGGACCGTACCGGCGTCGGTGTTCGTTCCGACCCAGCGACGACCATGGCTTCACGACGTACGCAGTCGGTCTCAAACCCTGTGAATGTGCCGCCTCGCTCGGACACATCGAACTTGTTACGGACTCGGAGTAATACGACACAGGCGAGGAGCGACACGACGCCATTGATCAGGAGTGCGACGACTGATGGGCAAGTAGTCGCACCGCTGGCAGTTAGGACGCCGCTGGGTGTTGCCGCCGGAGTGGCTGTTCGTGCAAGGGGTAGCGAGGCGGCCTCGTTACCGCTCCAGAGCCAGTCGAGTATGCGGAAGGCTCAAACGCTGGTAACACCTCAGCCCACGCTGCGTTCTGCAGCACAAGCACCGCCACAATCTCTACAGCCCGGCCAGTATGTCTCCCCTTCCAAGGGTCTGCCCCCCTTGGTGTTGCCCCCCATTCCAGGTTCAGCACAAGGAGGTAGGTCTTGGTTCTTTCCCTTCATATTTTACTTGTGGACGTAGCTAATGGACACCTTTGTGTTTAGAAGGTCAGCTCACACAGTTTTACGAGTCGTTCATGGACGTATACACCGATGAACCTGCGATGTCCCGTCCACCGGCTGCTCCTCAGGTAGAGGGGCTAATTAATGCCAATACTACCGCATCGCTGTCGCCGAGACAGTCGCCTACAGCACTGCAACCATTTTATTCACCGCAACCACAACCCCAGGCAGAAGAACCAGAGCTTCTCCCCTCACGGAAACCATCGTCGTCAAGCTCAGCGAGGACGTCGACGAACACGAGCTCGAGTTCAGCGTTGAGTCGAGCGTCTTCGAGGGGTATGAATGGGGGTATGATAAATGTTAACAACAATCCTATGGGAGCCGGTACGGGCATGGGGATAAATGGAGGTTCGTATATGGGAATGAACATCGAACCGAATGTGGGCATGGGCATAGGTGCGAATCAAAATGGCATGGGCAAAGACTTGGGTATGATGAGCAAGGGTGGATCAGCCTACCGGAGAACAGCCCGCCGGCCGACAGCACGGCGGGTGATGGCGTATGGCGATGACGAAGGAGACAATGGGTTCGTGACGGGTGAATACGACGCGTTTGATATGGCCAATATCCGAGTCAAGGTACTTCCTCGCGTCTGTTCCGTCGACACGGCTTACGCGGTTACTCAACAATTTTTTATAGCTCCACTACCAAGGTGACGTGCGCGGTATGGCAATACCCCCGACGACGATGTTCCAGGAATTCGTGGAACGCGTGACGACTAAGTTTGGGACGTCCCTGATGGGTTTGGGAATGAAGTTTACGGACGAGGAGGGGACCAAGATTTCGTTGCGGGACGAGAGCGACTTCGAGCTCGCGATCGAAACGGCAAGGGAGAGCGCCAAGGGGCGATCCGAGGGCAAGATGGACGTCTGGTGCGTGGATGTATGATGTGAATGAGTTAGGAGGATTCTAGGTCCAACTTGAATGTGTCGTGTTATTGTTATATGCTTATATTTTTCTTTGGCGAGGGTTGCATTAGCCTTTTTTCTATCTCTCTTCGTTCGTTTATTGTAATGCTGGCTGTTCATTAGGATCGTACGCAATCAATAGGTTATTAACAGAAGAACCTGCTTCGCTACCACAGCCTATACTCAATCAGAGTCTAACTAAGGAGTCGTGCCCATCCTTCTGCAAGTAAGGCCATCATGTTATATTTGTATAAATATACATCCATGGGAGAGAAAAGTTCGCATGGTGTTGTTAAGTATATTTGTACATGTGCTGTGGCAAGAAATAAAAGGACAGTGTAGCGTTCGAAGGTGGTTCTTGGTTTACAGCAAAGACAGAAAGTCTCGGGGACCAAAGATAATAATTACATAATTCAGATCGACGTGGATTACATAACTTACTAGCGTTGGCCTCGGTTTCATCATCCCTTGACGGATTTAGTGGTGTCTGGTTTGATGGCTCACTTCCCGCTCATCGGACGCCTCTCACTCAATGAATATCTGGCCCTCTTTGTTGGTTTTTTCATCCTCGCTATAGAAACTCTCCTTCGTTTTGCAGTACTCATCCTACCCAAGCCCGTCGTCGCCTGGTTCTACACCCGCTCTCAGGTCCTCTTTGACCGCTTCAGTGCACGCGGTGTACCGACTATAGAGGAGGCGTTCGCCTCCGCCATTCGTGCTGCCAGAGATTTTGGGGAGCTCTGTGCGCTGTATGGATATGCGCACGAGGAACACGTCGTTTTGACTCGGGATGGTTATGTCTTGACATTGCATCGCATCCCTAGGCGCAAGGACGAACGTGCAGGGCGTCCTTCAGAAAAACTGAACATGAAAAAGCCGGTGGTCTGCCGTCACCACGGGCTGCTGATGACCAGCGAAGTGTGGGTATGTTTGACGGATGAGGCTCGTTGCTTGCCATT
>JBBPJU010000305.1:0-27529 GCA_038088875.1 Austroboletus festivus
AAACATATGCTTTTCATTTTCATTTATATTTCATATTCAGGATCTAATCCTATTGGTGAATATGATCTGTCTTATCTATGACTCACCTTGACTCTAGATGGGTACAGGGTATATGCATTGCCATGCACTGGTTTGCACTGGCTTCATTTGATATTTATTATCAAGCACTTATAATTGCCTGTCACAAGTGGCACCACTTTCACTTCCTTTTATTATATTGATATATCTTAAAATTCATAGGTGTATATGAATACCTTAATACTTTAGAGTATTCCTATTGGTTGTTCCTGTTATGGTAGAACCAAACATGTATATACAGTAGGATAGTATATAAAGGCCCAGAAGTGCTAGACTAGATCCCCAGTTTAGTGGTCTTGGAGATTTCCCTCACTCTTAAAGACTCTAGCAAAGGCTAGCTGGATTATAACTCACCTAAGAAGTAAACCCCTATTGGCATCAAGGCCTTAGATACCAAACATCTCAGGTTGTGCTTGGGCTGCAGCCATTTGGGTTGGTTGTTAGCTGCCACAACTCTCTTTGAGGTTGTTTTAATCTCTACAACAACCTCCTAACTTTCCAATATGTAACCACATGGCTGTATGTGTAAAGAAACTCAAAAGTAATAGCCCCCATAAAAAGGCTCATCTCTGCCCATCATACATACACCCAACTTTGTACCTCTTCCCCTCCCCCTCATTCCATTGGACACTATGTTGGCCCTATTTCAACCCTTGAATCTCCCATGCTCACCTCCCAATTTATTTACCTCAGAGTTCTCCTTGAACAGGAACTCCATGAGGGAGGGTTCAGCAACATCATATAACAGCTCCCCCTTATACCTACCAACAGAATCATCTTCAAACTTGTCACTATACTCTCCCCTGTCCATTGTACTTGAGTCCTTAGAAACAGGGAGCTTGTTCTATGCACCTCCAAATGCAATAGAGGAAGCCCACTGCTTAATCTACCAGTAGAACCAGTGCTCAAACCCATCAGACTGCCAACAAGCCCTGAAGGGGATACTAATTCCCTCAAACCAGTTGATTTACATCCACAGTGAATCCTCCCCAATCCTTTGGCAAAATCACTGGTCACACCATCCATTGCCACTGAGCATGACATCAACTCACCAGTCCCTATCTCAGATCTGCTTACTCCACCTCATTGCCAACCCCTCCTTGACTGAATTTCCTCCCCTCCAGCATTACAACATGGGCTCCATTCCCTCTTCAGAAACATTCCTGAGGATGACAGCATCCCCTTCTCCTTCTGCTGTGAGAGATGTAACTACAGTCACCCCTCTCCCTGGGATTGTGAGTACTACATCTGCTCAGGATATTATCATAGAGCCCTAGGCCACCCCCTTCATTATTGCCCCTCTCCCAAGTCACCCTCTCCCAGGGCTGACCCTTCTTGCCCAAATTGTGGAAGAGTCCATGAATTCTACTGGGAGTGCCCCCTCTACTCTTGCCCCACCTGCCACCTCTATCTCCCCAACCACTCCATCAAGGACTGCCTCTGAAACCAACTTCTTATGGATGATGTCGAGTTTGATGGATGAGTGGAATCATCCTCTCTATCTGGAGGAGGACAGTAATGTTATAGAACAATGGAGGTGACCTCCTATGCCATACTCCAAGAAACTGGACAGGTCCAGTCTTTCCTCCTCAGATGGAATGGACCCTTCGATCAATGGAGCAATGGAGAGCACATCTTGGGGAACCTCCCTCTCAACATGGAACTGATCACCTACTTCCAATGATGACCAGGAGAACATACTCCCACTCTGGGAGAATAAGGTGTGGTTTGACTGGGACTGGAGGGATTATCAGAACTCTTTTGATAGATAAAAGATAGCTTTTTGTTATACTGGACAAGTGTGACACCTAGTCTGATCATTTATTGCAGTGTGCACTCAATAGTAGCATGAAGACTAATAGAAATCCAAGGGATAAGATTGCTGCAGTGACTCTTTCACACTGAGGAAACTAGATACCACACTTGTAATTGCATAGATCTAGCTGAGGCTACAAGTACAGAAGGCTACCATATTTATAGTACTATACCAGTGGGTGTAAACCTACTATCACACTAGGCAATTCTGGATATAGAAAGAGGCACTATAGGATTAAGATCCATAAATGCAACACCTCATGTGAGGTAGGGAAATGTGATAGTCTGAAAATAGGAAGATAGGGTAAATAAAATGGGGCTGGTGATGCCCAATATAGTGGATAGGGAGGATGGAAGATAAGACAATGAGGCCTCCATCAGGAGAGCCAAAGTAATGGTATATCAACAGAGAGGTCATTGATAGAAGATCTGAAGGAAATTAATGACCTAAAATGTCCCCAATACTGAGGTGGAAATAGAAACTCAGCTTTTGGGTATCATGAGGGAAAATAGGGGGTCCATTGGTCAACTTTCCATCCACTTCAGTTCACCCATTTATCTGTAACTGGCCAGGCAGGCTCTTCCTCCAAAGGAGGATCCAACTCATCCACATTGTATCTGTTTCCTATCTATAACCAATAAGTCAAGCAGAAGCAGTCTTTCCTGTGACCAAGATAGTTTCATTTAGAGATCATAACATTACCTCCATCATATGGCTGAAACCCTGATTCACACCATAGATCCATCCTCCCTCTCTGACCCAGGAGATCATGGTCAGTCAGAGCATCTATGGGAACCATGTCTAGGGGCAATGAGGCAGCAGTGGAGATAGATGTAGTTTCTGCAGGTGGGGATGGTATGATCTATTCCCTTGCATCTTTGGCAGTAAAGAGTTGGATAAGGGATCTTAGGCACCAGCTGTCTAGCTGGAATAGGGGGACTGGTGATTTGATCTTGGAGGGAAGGTGGAACAGGGAGAGTTCCTTGTTCTTCATCAGATGATTCTGTAGATATGATGGAATGTGCTGAGAGGGTACAAGGATTCCTTCCACTAGGGCTGTGATGTGGGAGAGAGGGGACCCAGTTAGCCATAATAATCGCATTAGCGAAATTTCCAGTGCTAGCTCAGATGATACTTCAATAATATCTTCCTGAGCAATATTCTCTGAGTCAAATAAACTGGGGTTGTTCCTGGAATATTTATTCAATGAAGTTGAGCAAGGGAATAGCAGGGAGAGATCCAATCATTCTGTTGAAGTTGAGATGATGGAAGGTATCCAGGATGTGTTCGATTGACTCTTCAAGGGCATTGGTAGCATTGTTGGGAAAGTTGGATAATGTGGCTGCCACATTTCTGATCATTGCAAGGCTATAGTAGGAGAAGATGGTTGTGAGAAGGGGGGAAGGGAACCATAGAACATAATGATTGAGAAGGTGTTCAAGAGTGGTGGGAGTGTCCAGAAAGAGGGCATAAAGTCTGTGATATTCAGAAACTGGTAAAGTGTCTATGATATAAATGTCTGAAATGAAAGCAAGATAGACATTCATATTAATGGAAAAAAAAAGAAGGGATAATGGAATTATAGAGGTAGGGGCAACTAGTGCAAAGGGGATCAATGTGGGTTTGATCAGAGTACACCACTGTGAAAGTCACCATAGGGAAGTGTGATAAGGACAATAAGAAATCTTGCAATAATAGGCATGCTCTTCAATATGAGACTAATCAAAGTGGACACATTGGCCAGATATAAAGATAGAAATATGGAAAAACTTTCAAGTTGTTTTTGAGTTTTTCTTTTTATAAGAGCTAAGGGTGAAGTGATAGAGGGGGGTGTAGACAGTGGGTTGTTTTTAATGCATGATTTTTATAGTCTTTTAATATTCTATCTGCATTGGTGAAGTTTGACTCTGGTTCCCAAGTATTTTCTGAAGAGGGATATCCTTTCCAGTGCACAAGGTATTGTCAGTGAGAAGAAGAACCTCTATGTCCAACAATCTGATCAATTTCATATTCTTCTTCATTATCTATCTCCATTGGGGGAGGTTTGGTAAACAGAGCTCCATACTCTTCCATTTGGATAAATGGAGACAAAAGGGAGGTGTGGAATAAATCATGGATTTTCCAGGTTGTCAGTAACTTTAGTTGATATGTTAGTAGGGAAAGAACCTTAATGATCTCAAAGGGTCCTTCTCTTCTTGGTGCAAGCTTTCAGAAGATATATGGGATTTTTAAGTTTTTATTAGATAACCAAACCTTATCTCCAACTTTCCATGGTTTAAAGTTTGATCAGGTTTTCTTCATCATGGATTGTTGTGATAAGATAAGGGCTGCCTTTGCTTCTTCTCTGGCATTTTCTAAGGTTTTCAAACAGTTTTCTACAGTAGAAAGGAAGGTTTTTCCTAGGGTGGGATAGGAGCATGATTCATAACCCATTATGATATTGAATGGGGATTGTTTGGTAGTAGAATGAGTTGTGGAGTTGTGGTGGAACTCAGTGATGGGGAGAAGATCTGTCCATTTGTTGGGTTGATTGATACAGAATATTCAAAGGTAGTTTTCCAGTTCCTGATTTACTTGTTCAGTTTCTCCATCAGTTTGTGGGTGGTAGGCAGTAGAGAGGGCAACATCATATTCTAGGAGTTGGGCAAGTTCTCTAGCAAATGCTGAGGCAAATTGAGGGCCTCAATCAGAGATACATTTGTTATGAAGGCTGAAATGTTTGAATATATGGTGGAAAAAGAGGGATGCTATTCCTTCTGCAGATATTGTTTTATTAGTTGGGATGAAAATTACCCCCCATGTAAGACTGTGGTCGACCATGACCAAAATACTATTAGAGCCATTACTAGGGGGTAGGTTGGTAATTAGATCCATGGAAATGTGTTGAAAGGGTCACATTGCAGAGGTAGGGATAGAAGAGAGCAGGAAAAGTGTTGGGTGGATAAGGACTTTGTTTGCTCAACAGGTGGGGCATCTGGCAATAAACCGGTGGATAAAGGAGGTCATGCCAGGCCACCAGTAGTCTTTGGAGAGGGTTTGTATGGTTTTGTACTGGCCACTGTGGCCTCTGGCAGCAGAGTGGTGAAGAAAATGAATGAGGGGGTGGCAGGCAGATTTTGGGATGTAGAGCCATTTCTAATAGTATAGTTTTCCATTTTCATAGGTCCAGTCCTTCTGGGACAAGCATGGAAGAGGAAGAGTGACACTATCATCCAAATGTTGTAATGCTTTGGATACAAGGGGATCAGTAGGGGAAGAATTTGTGATTTTCTCTTGTAGAGTAAGATCAATCTGTCAGATAAAAAGATCATTGTGAAGGAGTAGGAGATCTGTGTTGTTGTTGGTGGTGGAGGATAAGTTTTTTCTAGATAGGGCATCGGCTGGTGAAAGATCTTTCCCTGGTATATGATGGAAGATGAGGTTGTAGTCTTGTAGAAATAGTTGCCATCAGGCATGGCAATGAGTGAGTTTCCTGGGTTCTTTAAAGTATAAAAGATTTTTATGATCTGTTAAGATCATAACTTGATTTTCCATTCCTTGTAAGTAATGACACCAATTCTCCAGGGTGTGGATTACACTCAGAAGTTCTTTGTTGTAGATATTATAATTCCATTCCACAGGGGATAGAGTAGAGGAGTGGTATGCGCAGGGGTGGAGGTCTCCATTTCCATCCTTCTACATAAGGATCCTTCCCATGGCTCTGATGAAGGTGTTGGTCATAATATAGAAGGGTTTCTTTGGGTCAGGGATAGAGAGGACTAGGCAACTAAGAAAGTGTTTCTTAAGGGTAAGGAAAGCATCATTTTCTTTATTGGCCCATTGCCACAGTTGATTTTTATTGTTAAGTTTATAAGGGGTTGACAGATATTGGAGAATCCTGAAATGAATTTATAGTAGAAGTTGCGAAATCCTAGAAAGGATCTTGTTTCTTTGATGGTGGTGGAGGTAGTCATTCTTCTATGGCTTTTAATTTGGTGGGATTCATGGATAACTCATCCTCAATGATCATTTCAAGATAGTCAACCTTCGAAGCATCAAAGGTGCACTTTTCCAGTTTGAGATAAAGTTTATGTTCCATTATTTTCTGGAGCACTTTCTGTGTTCTTTCATCCTGTAGTTCTTGTGAGGGGGAATAGATAAGAAGGTCATCCATGTAGATGATGAGCCATCCTTGAGTGATATAGTCAGTGAAAATATCATCCATTAGTGCCTGAAAGGTTGTCAGGGAGTTGCACAATCCAAAGAACATTACAGTTGGTTCAAATAGTCTGAATGGGGTGATAAAGGCAGCTTTTCATCTGTCTTCTGGTCTAATGAGAACATTATTATATTCCCATCTTACATCCATCTTGATGAACACTTTCGATCCTTTCATTTTGTTGACTAGATCAGATATGAGTGATAATGGGTATGTATTCTTGATTGTATGAGGATTTAGATATCAGTAGTCTTGGCATGGTCTGAGTTTTCCATCTTTCTTATCTACAAAAAAGAAAGGAGAAGCTTGGGGAGATTGGGACAGTTTTATTTTTCCAGTGGCTAGTTGCTCATCTAGGAATTTCCTACATGCTTCACTTTTAATGGGATTTAAAGGGTAGTTTTTGGCTCATTTCAGAGTAAAAGAGTCATCTAGATTGATCCTATGGTTATATGATCTGGATGGGGGTATGGAATGAGTAGCTTCTTCTGAGAATACTTTCTGATATTTAGTGAATTTTTTTGGGAGTTTTACCTCCTTTTTTTCTTCATTAATGGCTAGTTCAGTGGAGATAGTGGTTTTCCTGATTTCTTCAAAGTCTTCTTCATCTCTGTAATGTTGGATTACCACTTCTTCATTTGAGTGGGTTAGATCACAAGAGAGATACTTTACTAGATATTGTTGTGGTTCAGTATCTTCTTGCTTTACTGGAGATCTTTCAGGGATGGACAACTCACCTATTACCCAGTTGATATCAGGATTGTTTTTCTTCAGCCAGATCATTTCTAATATCAGGTCTGTCTTTCCACATTCTATGATCATGAATGTCCTTTTCTCTTTTCTTTCACTTATTTCTAGTTCCACTGTGGTTTTGTAATGTATTTCTCCTTCTACATTTTTTATCCCATTCGCATAGATAGCATTTCTTGGTTGTTGTAGTCTTTTCAAGAGTAGGTTATGTTGTTGTGTGAAGGATTGGTCTATAAAACAGTTGATTGCTCCACAATCAACTAGGGCTTTTGTTTTTATCATGGTTCTTTTATCTAGGTTGTGTATGAGAATCAGGATTTGGATTGCATCAGGATCTTTGGATATAAGTACAGACAGAAGTCTAGGGAGTTATGACATGATTTCATGCCCCCTCCTTAAAAACCCTTTACTTTGGCAATATGAGTGATCATTTCTGGGGAGAAGGTGGATTGGACTTCCACCTTAGAAACTGTTTCTTCTTTTCCTTCATCAATCACATCCATAGGCATATAGTTTTCATCATACACCTATTTCAACACTCTGAGAAGATCATCTTGATTAATCTTCTTCTCACTAGTAAGCTTTTTTATATATTCATTGGCTACTCCAATGAGTTCTTCTTTCACTTCTTGAACTTTTTCCTGAGGCTTTGCTTGTGTTCCTTGGTTATATTCTTGTCTCTGATTCTAACCCTGAGGGTGATCCCTTGGATATTTCCTAGTAGAATAGCTGATCTTATAGCAGATGAAGCAGTGGTTTTCTCTAATATGTTTGGCTTTCTCAATAGGGGTGAGTCAGATGGTATCTATGTCCATGGCATTTGGGTCTCTTAATCTTCCTCCTCCTCCTCCAGTCCTGGAATAGGTGAGGCAGTTTCCTCTTAAGTCTCTTTCACATTCTATCTGCCTCATCCTCTGATATACCTTATTGATCCACTCCTTGAGCATATCAGGCTCTTTTACCAGAACTATGAAGGAGGAGATATCAAAGTTCAACCCTTTGATGAACCATTTACATAAAGCTCCTTCACTTTTCTCTTTTAAGTTGGCAGCTTCAAGCTGGAAATCTTGAATATATTCTTGTAAATTGGCCATGGTAGAAGAGCCTCACTTCATATGCATCTAAGTGAGCTTTCTTTGGCTATCCTTGTGCGATTCTTTTGATATGAATGAGTTTGAGAAGTTGATCACAAACTGTTTAAAATTCTTCTTCTTCTTTTCTTCAGCATTTAAACTGTCAAAGGTGGTATACCATTCTTCTGCATATACTCTTCCTCTCCCTTTACTCATCTTGTTCAGAGTGATTAAGATCTTCTTTTGGTCAGAGTCATAGAGATCCTTATTCATGAGGTAGTAGGCAGTCATGAATAGAATCCACCATCTAGTATCCTCTGCTTTTCCTGAAAAGTCTGCTGGGCATCCTGCCCTGAGTTCCTTCACTTGGGTACTCATCTTTCTGGGTGGTACTGGTATTCCAAGGGTAAAGTCTTCTTCTTCAATGTCTACCTAAATCTGTTCTGGTTCTGGGGTGGGTGGTCTGCTCTTGTGAGACTCTGGCTCCCTTCTTGAATTATCTGGAGATAAAGTTAGTAGTTTAACAGGTATAGAAGATGGATCCCTTCCAGCGAAGACAGTCTTGATAGTAGGGATTGGAGGTACAGGTTCTGATATAGAAGGTCATTGATGTGGGTGTGGTTGACTGATGAGGGGTAGATGAGATGTCCCAGCAATTCTGCTTCTTCCCAGGATTCGAATAGATCAAAGAGGAACTGGGGAGTTTCTGATGGCCTCAGCTTGGTCATCTGGCTGGTGGGAATCTGAGTCAGAGTCCACTGAGATGGTAAATTGTTACAGAATGATGGGTGAGGCCTCCAACTCCATATCCTGACAAGTTGGATGTGCTGTCTTTTTCTTTTACTTCCTTAGAGCAGGTACCAATGGACATGGAGGACGACTTTGCCAGCGGGCTGGCATGGGGCAAATCCCTGGATATCTGGAACGCTTCTCCTCCGCTACCGGAGAACCAAGAGAACGTTCCTCCGGGAAACCCTGAGTGGTTCACCTGGGATGCCGAGAAACTCGCCGAGTTTCTCCTTCGCGCTGAGCGCCCTTTCCCATTCCTATGAGGGGGTCTCCCCCTGTTTTTCTCCCTTGTTTTCTCCTCTCCTATCTTACTAGACTTCTATACCCCAACAGGCACTTTCCCCTTTATCTCGACTAGGGTACACGTGTTCACTCTCAAGTATGGCTAGTCACTGCCTCACCTATACCTTCTCCACACAGTGACTAGAGGCAGTGTTACCCCTTCCTTTTTCCGCCGAACTAATATATCCGCTTTAGAGATTAGGTTTGAATCTTCTCTTCAATTAAGAGGAGGTTCCTTGCACTGCCCTTCCCTTTCTATCCATAGGCAGTGCGAGATATATTAAAGGTTATTCTCCATACGGACGCTTTCCATTCCCCAATCCCTAACAGGCTTGGGCCCATTCCACATTCGGACTTTCATTCCGAATAGGAATGTCTTCCCATCCCCAGCAGTTACATATATAAGTGCCCCTATACCTTAGTTAGCTCTCTAGCTAAATTCTACACGACTTTACATGAAGAAGCCTAGCTGCACCTTGTAAAGTGGATCATCTCCCTTTACTCGAGAGAGTCCTATTCAGGCAGACCCTGAACTTCTGATTGATCCTCTACCACGAGGCCGCCGCCGCCCGACTATCTGTGCTCGCAGTGTGCGCTCACTACGGGCTGCACTTAGAAGCCTTTGATTGGCTAATCTGTGAACGACTCAGACTTCACATTCCGCATTCCGTATCATAAATCTTCTTGACAAAATCTTGCCTGTTGGTGGATACCCTTTTTGGTGATACAAGGGGTGATAGTTCAGCTAGATCTAATGTTACACTGGACAAGCATGACATCTAGTCTGATCCTTTATCACAGCATGCACTCAATAGTAGCATGAAGACTAATAGAAATCCAAGGGATAAGATTGCTGCAGTGACTCTTTCACACTGAGGAAACTGAATAAAGAATATATGTGATCTAGATAGCACATGGGTGATGGCTGCACACTGGTGGTCATCTGAGCCAGTCATAGTCATGGCTGCATGTGCACTTGTTATTCCAACATCCCACACCCCACTTCACCTCAATAAAATACCTGAAAATCTCCAGGAAGTCATATTGATTGACCTTATAGGACTTCTTCCCATAGTGATGGAGCAGTTTGGTCCTGAATGTCAGTTCAAACCAGACTTTTCCTGAACTGAACACATGTTCTGGTTCCAGTTCACATTTTGGGGAGAACCAGATGCCAAGTCACATTCCAGTTCACTAATTGGATGGCCTATACAAATGCATCTGAAATATGTCTGAATTCAAATGCAAGTTATGCAATGACTCTGCAGGCAACTCCCAGCTGATTTTAACTTGTGGCTTGTTTGAATTCAAAGATGTAGTACTACTCTGTTATTGAAACAACCTAAAAGAGTTGTATTATCAGCCCAATCACCAGAGCTACAACTATCACCAGGATAAAGGGATGTAGAGGAATGATCAAGTTTCAAGGGTTTCAAGGACTCTTATAGGGGATCTTCTTCAGTGGGAAATCTTTAAGAGCTAGCTTGGACTCTATTAGGTGAGATCTCCAAGGACTTCAGAACTAGGAAGCCAGCTTTGTGATCTTGGGAGTTTATATACTATCCTATCATATATACATGTTTGGTTCTACCATAACAGGAACAACCAATAGAAATATTCTAAAGTATTAAGATATTTATAAATATCTAAGAATCTAAGATATATTCAGTAAAATATATATAAAAGAAAGATGGTGCCATCTGTAGCAGCCAATCATAATGGTTTCCATTAAATATCAAATATAACCTGTGCACTTCAGTGCAAGGCTATACATATACCCAATAGGGTTAGATCCTGAATATGTAATATAAAAGGAAATTAAAAACATATGTTTACCAGCAGATATAGATAAGAACTTCTGAAGAAGAAGCCTATGATAATTAAATACTTGAGGTTCAAGTATGTGTCTTCAATAAGGTATTATACAGATCACATGACTGATTATGTGACTGGTATCATGATGTTATAAGCATGTAATCTAGAGGTCACATGACCATCGTAAAGTTGAAAGGAAAGTTGAATAAAATAGTGTTGTAACAGTTATCAATACAATAAGAAGCTGACATAATTCTTAGCCCAATAATCACTGGTAGTTACAATGGTTATCTCTATACTTTAGTGTACACAAGTTGGGGCATGTGGTGGGAAGTGTTAGGAATCAACTATAGGTGACTTTTAAGGAAGCTGCTTAGACAGAAGAATGAATGAATATTCTGAAAGTGGATAATACTATGTATATATCTTGAATATACACTACTACTATATCCTAACACACTATTGAGCAATCATCATACAAGTCACAGAAAACCTATTTTGGCACACTCATATATGTGCCCTACAATCAGCATGATAGGATTAGTGCAATTTAAATTAAACTTGATCATCATCCAAAACATGAAGATTGTACTTAAAATTTAGTCCAACATCCATTAGCTAGCAAAATTTGATGTTTTTACTAGGGAAAGCATGGCAATGAAAACTTGAAATATAGACAAATGTATGGGCATTAAGAAGTTTTGGCAGCACTTTTATATATGCCAAAACTTTAACTATTGTATTCACATTTTTGATTCACCTTTTTTGAGATTTAAATCCAGTTTGAACATCTGCTGAAATGTCAAGAATCTAAACTTAAAGTTCAGGTAAATTGAAAATGTGAATACAATAGTTAAAGTTTTGGTGCACATAAAAGTGCTGCCAAAACTTTTCATTTGATCTAATGCCCACATGCTGTAAGCACTCTGGCTTATGCAGATTCTAGTATCTACTACATATATATACTGCCTCTAATACAGATTCAGTATCTCTACCTTTTGGCTTAGTGGCTGAGCATGGCAGTCTGGTCATTACACACATTTATTTATATTTCAAGTTTTCATTGTTGTGGTTTTTCCAGTGAAAACATTAAATTTTGCTAGCCAATGGATGCTGGACTAAATTTTAAGTACTGTCTTCACATTTTGGATGACATTCAAGCTCAATTTAAATTATGCTAATCCTATCATGCAGGTTAGAGGGGATCAGGATAATACAGAATGATTTGTTACAAGTAGATAAGATAAGAGATAGAAGTTCTGATAATTACCCCCTTATTAGGGGAAAATATAAGCTTCATTGGAGTGATGTCATCATGAGAACCACAGTATTCAGCAGCTGCCATATTTGCAGAGATAGGAGATATTTTGAACATAGAAGTTCATGGTTTTGGATGGCCTTAGTGTGGTTAGATGTGTTTGATGGAATTCTTTTATGACATCCAGGGCAGCCACAGGTGTTTGCCATGTGAATCACACTTCCGAGTCATCTTGAGCCTTCACATGCCCTAGGCCCAAGAACACTGACAGTTTGGACTCAGATTAGAGAGCAGGAGATCTTTTTTTTTGAGTAAAATTTGCATTTCTTGTTCATACTCTTTCATTGGCTCTAAATGGGTTTTCCATGCAAAGAAAGATGCTGCTGGAAATATTGTATGCTACAAAGCATGCCTCATTGCACAATGCTTTTCACAAGTTCCAGAAGTTGACTATTTTGACACCTATGCACCCATTGCCAAACTCACATCAATCCAAATGGTCCTTACACTTGCTATCTGCCTCAACCTTGAATTACACCAAATTGACATCAAGGGAGCATATCTGAATGGCAAACTCCAGGAGGATGAATGCATTAACATGCAGCAGCCACCTGGCTATAGTGATCCAGCTCACCTACACCATGTCTGTTGACTATGCAAAACATTATATGGACTCAAGTAGAGCAGCTGATGCTAATATCAAAAATTAGTCAAAATATTAATCAAAAGCTAGGCTTCAAACAGTGCAAAGTTGACCAAGCTGTTTTCATCAAGAAAAGTGATAAACTCCTACTTATCATTGTTGTGCATGTCAATGACTGCACCATTGCTGCCTCCACTGTTACACTCATTGTCTAGTTCAAGGCACAACTTAGAAAGTATGTTGAGATTACTGATCTCAGAGAACTTCACTGGCTATTGGGAATCAAGGTGACATGAAACAGCACTGATCACATGATCACCCTCTCCCAGTGCTTATACTTAGAATCAATCATTCGCTGTTTCAGATTTGCAGAGCTCAAGCCTGTTTCAATGCCAATAAAGCCTCACATCAAACTAAATAGCTTACAATTGGCACTGAATATGCAGCCATGCAGCACATTCTCCATCAGGAAGCCATTGGCTTGCTCATGTATACTGCACTTGGCACTCATCCAGATTTTTCATATGCTGTCTCTATTGTCTCACATTTTTCCAGCAACTCTGGCATGCCACACTGGGATGCAGTGTGATGCATCTACAGGTATTTTATTGGTATGAAGGGCCTACATTTGACATACATTGAAATTACCAAGCCTCTGAAGGGATACACAGATGCAGATGGAAGGATGGCCAAGAACCAGAAAGCTGTATTAGGGTACATCTTCCTTATTGATGGAGGAGCAGTCTTGTGGGCATCAAAGAAGCAAGAGATTATATCTCTTTCCACCACAGAAAGCAAATATGTCACTATGATACATGCCATCAAGAAAGGTGAAACAACCTAACAGAGTTGTATTGTCAGCCAAACCACCAGAGCCACAGCTATCACCAGGATAAAGAGATATAGGAGAATGACCCAGTTTCAAGGATTTCAAGTACTTTGAGAGGGGATCCCTTTAGTGGGAAATCTTCAAAACTTCAGAACTGGAAAGCCAGCTCTGCAATCCTGGGCCTTTATATACTATTCAACTATTTGTACATGTTTATACTATTACTAAATAGGAAACCAATAGAGTATGGTCTTGAATTACATATAGAAGGCACTGCATACAGCCAAGTGTGGCAGCCAATTATAATGATTTCCATTAAATATGAAATGGAACATATGCACTCTAGTGCAAGGCTATGCATATACTCTGTACCCATCTAGAGTTAAGGTGAGTCATAGATAAAATTGGATCATATCCACCAATAGGGTTAGATTCTAAATATAAAATATAAAAGGAAATTAAAACATATGTTTACCAGTAGGTATAGATAAGAACTTCTGAAGGAGAAGCCTATGGTAATTAAATACTTGAGGTTTCAGCATGTTTAACATGTGTCTTCAATGAGGTAAGAAGCAATCAATGCTTCTATGAAATGGATGTGGCAATATGCTGCACACATGAGATATAGACATGTATTTACTGCATGTTACAGAGTTCATGGAGATCTATTGAAGATCCTCCGATGTCTAGGTTTCCATAAATAGAAAGTACTTCCCACGAATGCAGAAAAGCACTAAGTTCAATAGATAAGGGATTAACTAGCAATTCTTCTAATGTTTCTTGTAGTAGACATCAAGTCTAGATATCTTCAATAAATTATCATGCAGATTATGTGACCAAGCATGTGACTGATTTCATAATGTCATAAGCACATGATCTAGAGATCATGTGACCATCATAAAGTCAAAATGAAAGTTGAATAAAATAGAGTCATAACAGAAGCTCTATGCTATGCTCACTTATCCAAGAAGTTTTTACTCACAATGAAAATCCAATGACAATCTACTCAGACAATCAGTTGGCAATTGCTCTTGCAAAGGATCACCAGTATCATGCTTGTACCAAGCATATTGATGTGCATTTTCACTTTATACACTGGGTCATTGATGATGGCAAAATCCAACTTATATTCTGCCCTACTAGAGACATGGTGGCAGATATCCTCATCAAAGTGCTTCCCTCACTGAAAGCCAAGCACTTTGCTGCTGAGCTTGGACTGTGTGCAGCTTGAGGGGGAGTGTTGGAATAACAAGTGCACATGCAGCCATGACTGCAACCAGCTTAGATGACCACCAGTGCACAGGTGTCACCCATGTGCTACATAGATTGTGTATGTTCTTTGTTCACTATACCTGTATTGCATTATATGGTCTATATTCTATAGCTATGCCTCTTTACTATATCTTCTTACCTATGCCTGCCACTCCATATATTTGCTATTCAGAGCTCACTGTTATAATTCATTTCTAGAATATAGCTGAGTACCACATGGACTACTCTTTTCTTGATCTCCTTTACCCTTGACTTACTTATATTGTATCCTAGATCAATCCCCTTACCTTTCATGCAGATAAGCTTCATTTCTCTGACTTATCTAGTTCTTGATATTCTTGCTTACCTGATTCTTCTTTGTCTTAGACTTTTCTTTGATCTGATTATCTGATGTATATTTGTCATGGATAAGTCATTCCTTATCTTGATTCAACTCTTGACCCTTCTGACTCATCCATTCCATTATTATCTTGGCTCATCTGTTCTTCCTGCCCATCAGTGACTCAGCCCTAGATCTCAGATCACCTTTTATTTTTCTGGCTGAGTCAGCTCTTCTTTGATATTCCACCATATTCTTGGACATTCTGATAACTCATTATTCTGATTTATTATTAATACCCTATACCCAGTTTCATTTCTTATCTTATACTGCCACATATTCCTGATTACTATATATAGTGGCTACTCTTGTACTCTAGTTTCCCCATCTTAGATCTCCCTTCCATAATTTCCTTATTCTCTTCATAATTCCTTGTCACTTCCTATCTATGATCTCTTGATGCTCCTATACTTCTCATATCTGCAATCTATACCCTTTCCCTTGATCTCTGATGCCTGACTATCCTCGTCATTCTCTTGTTTGATCCTCTGAATCTGAAACACCTCAAAATCCTAATGCTTCAAGCACTAGTGACACCAGATGATAGTCTTTATTACAATGACTTAGTAGTGATCTTCTTGCTTTAGAGAAAGGTCTTAAGAGAGGGAAATCTCCAAGATCACTAAACTGGGAATCCAGTCTAGCACTCCTGGGCCATTATATACTACTCTACTGTATGTACATGTTTGGTCCCTATCCATATGCGAAATCAATAGGATATGATCCTGAATTACATATAGAAGGCAATGTACACAGCTATTACACTGGACAAGCATGACACCTAGTCTGATCCTTTATCACAGCACACACTCAATAGGAGTGTGAAAACTAATAGATATCTAATGGATAAGTTTGCTGCAGTGACTCTTTCACACTGAGGATACTAGACACCACACTTGTGATTGCGTAGATCTAGCTGGGGTTACAAGTACAGAGGGCTGCCATATTTATAGTACTGTACCTATAAGTGCAAACCGGCTACTGCACTAGGCAACTCTGGATATGGAAAGGGGCACTGCAGGATCGAAATCCAGAAGTGCTGCACCTCACACAAGGCAAGAAAAGAAGGCAGTCTAAAGATAAGGTAAACAAAAAGGGCTGATGATGCCTATCATATAGGATGAGATCAAATGGAAGATAAGGGCATGAGGCCTCTATTAGGAGAGCTGGAAGATTGGTACATAAAAAGGTGAGGTCATTGACAGAAGATCTGAAATAGATCAATGACCTAAA
Organism: Austroboletus festivus; assembly: GCA_038088875.1. Lineage (NCBI taxonomy): Eukaryota > Fungi > Basidiomycota > Agaricomycetes > Boletales > Boletaceae > Austroboletus > Austroboletus festivus. The sequence continues at coordinate 16,416 of JBBPJU010000305.1, forward strand.
ATGTCCCCAATACTAAGGCAGAAATTGGAACTTAGCTTTTGGATATCAGAAAAGAAAACAAGGGGTTCATTGAGCAACTTTCCACCCACTATCCCATCCACTCATTTGCTTGAGGCCAAGGAGGTTCCTCTTCCAATGGTGGATCCAGTTCATTGACATCATACCCATTCCCCATCCATAACCAACACATAGTGCAGAAATAGTCCTTCTGGTGATCAAGACAATCCCTTTCAGAGATTGTAATAATAGCCAAGTGTGGCAGCCAATAAGATAAAAGAGAAATAAAATCATACCATAGAGGCTGTGTGATAAGAGTCAGCCTGAGTCATAAAGAATCATAGGAAGCATGGCACTGCCATGAAATGGAAGAGAAGCATGTGGGAATTAAATAGACATGTTTCTGAAATATAGAAGAGATAGAAATTAAAGAAATGAGGAAAACATGTGTTCCTATCCCCTTATGGATAAGAAATCTGAAAGAGAAGAGGGGAAGGTATAGGTGTGGTTGGGTTTACCCGAATAATATAAAGGAAAGGTAATTCCCATGAATGTGAAAAGTTTCTAAGTCCAAAAGATAAGATAAAATTAATATGAAAATGATCAGAAAAATAAGGGAAAAATGAGGATTGTAACACTACCCCCCTTCTATAGGTCGAACACCTGGGTGACACTAAGAGGAATAGCCTCATTTTCCAAGTCATAGGGGTTAAATAGACCAAAATGGGTGGTGAAAGTATGGCAAATTATTGCCTTTGGATTTCTTTCATAAAAAAGGGTGATTGCTTCTTTAGCATTATCCAGACTAAATAATGGCTCCCATGTATGATCAGTGTCATCATAGCCTGCCCAATAGATTAAATATTCTGTTTTCTGGCCATGTTTTCTTACATTGACCATATGATCTACTTCATATTCAACCTCCAGTTCTTCTGTGATGTGAACCAGACCAGGGTGAAACACCGATTGTCTGTTAAGTTGAGTTAAATAAGGTTTTACTCATGAGATATTCACTACTGGGTGAATTTTCATTTTCTTTGGTAATTGCAGTTCTACTGCATTTCGACCAATAGGTTTTTTCACTTTATAAGGTCCTGTCCATTTCTCATTTAACTTTTGAGAGGGTTTGGACATTTTTTGATATTCAGTGAAAAGGAGAACTTGATCTCCTGGGTTATAGATAGGGGAATTAGATCTTTTCTGATCACCTGTCTTTTTCATTCAATTTCTACTCTGCAGAAGGTTTTCTTTTGTAATAGATAAGATTTCATTTATCGTATCAGCAAGATCATCAGCAGCTGGTGTCTTGGTTGAATCTGGTTCAACACCCATTTTTGGCTGGTCAGTTCTTGTGACTTCAAATGGTGTTTTCCCAGAAGACGTTTGTTTCTTTAAATTATAAGAGAATTGAGTGATTGGTAACCAATATACCCATCTGTCTTGTTTTTCATGATGGAAAGTTCAGAGATATTGCTGGAGATCTCAAATCATTCTTTCTGTCTGCCTGTCTGTTTGTGGGTGAGATGCTGTTGATAATTTAGGTGTAATTCCTAGCCACTCGCAGAGGGCTTTCATGACTTGAGAGGCAAATTGGGGTTTGTGATCTGATACAATCAATTGGGGAATTCCATGATTTGTCCATACATATTTTAAATATAGCCAGGCTGTGTCAAGGGCCATGGCAGTCTTCTTGCATGGGATAAACTTAACTTCTTTGCTAAACCTGTCAATGACTACTAATACTGAGTCATGACTGTCTGAGGTTGGGAGATCTGTCAGAAAATCTGCAGATACATCTATCTAGGGTGTGTTTGGCACTTCTAGTGGTTTGAGTTTCCCTGCTGGCAGTTTATTGCCAGTCTTACTTCTTTGACAAGTATTACATCTAGTAATATATTCTTTTACTTGTGTGGCCAGTCCAGGCCATAGATAATGTCTTTTAATTAATTCTTCAGTTTTGTTAATGCCAGGGTATCCTGCAGCTGGTGTATCATGATGTAACATGATGAGATCTTGCCTCAATGTTCTTTTTTCAGGTATGTAAAGCTTTCCTTTTTTCTTTAATAGGAAGTGGTCTTCTGTTTCTTCATATCTGAGTTCTAGAATCTTTTGAACTTCAAATTCTTTCATTTGTAAAGTGGTGGATTCAATCTGTTCTAATAACTTATCCCCTTCATCTTGGATTTGAACTGTTGTTCTTATCATCTCTGGGGAAATAACCAGGACTTGTTGATTGTCCTTATCTTCTTTGACATGATCCTCTCTTCTAGAGAGGGCATCAGGGTTTCCCATCATAGTGCCAGCCTTGTGGTGCCATGTGTGATTGAACCTAGATAAGTATTGCATCCAGTATGCTTGTCTTCGATTGAGATCTTATCTCATCATGAACCAATGAAGATTCTGATAATCATTCCATATCTCAAATTGGTGTTTGGCATCTTCTAAATAGTGTCTCCATATCTCTAGAGCATAGATTACTGATAACATTTCTTTATTAGCAATCAGGTAGTTTCTTTCTATGTTGGACATTGAATGTGAGTAGAAAGCTACTGGATGTCACTTTTCTTCTTTATTGATAGATAGTATAGCTCCTATTGCATAATCTGAGGCATTGCATTCTAGATGAAATTGACAATCATTATCTGGGAATGCCAATACTGGGGCTGTGGTAAACTTTCTTATGAGCATGTTAAATGCTTCTTGGCATTTCTCACTCCACATAAAAGGAGTGTCTTTCTTTGTAAGATCTGTCAAGGGCCTTGTGATTGTGGAATATTCCGAAATGAACCTGTGATAGAAGTTTGCTAACCCTAAGAAGCTTTTTACTCCTTTTAGATTTTTTGGTGTGGGCTATTCCAGAATAGCTTTTACTTTGGAATCATCCATATGAATTCTGTCTTTTTCTACCATTATGCCCAGAAATTTGACTTCTATGGCATGGAATCTACACTTTTCTGGTTTTATAAATAAGTTGTTTTCTTTTAATCTTCAAAGAACTTCTTTAATGATTTCTTCATTTTTCTTCAGATCATCTGTTTTAGTAAATATCATAAGGTTGTCAATGTATACTACACAGATATCTTCCATATCTGTAAAGATTTCATTTATTATAGCTTGAAATGTGGTGGAGGAATTGCATAGTCTAAAGTACATGACTAAGGGTTCAAATGATCCTTGGAAGCAAATGAAGGCAACTTTCCATTTATCACCTTCTTTAATCTGAACATTGTTATATCCCCACCTTAGATCCATTTTTGTGAATAACTTAGCTCCTTTAAGTTTATTGACCAATTGCAATATAAGTGGAAGTGGATAATTATTTTTGACAGTATGTTCATTTAGATAACAGTAATCTTGTACCATTTTCTTCTTTCTATCTTTCTTTGGTGTAAAGAAGATTGGAGAAGTCTGAGGAGACTTTGAAGGTCTGATATATCCTTTTTAGAGTTGTTCATCTATGAATGCTGAAACTTCTTCTTGTTTCTGGACTGATAGGGGAAGAAGCCTTCCTTTCTTTGCTTTGAATGACTCTTTCAGGTCTATCCCATGGTCTCAGGGTTTCCTTATTGGCATTCTTTCTGATTCTTCTTTGGAAAATACTTTTAAATAGTTGTGTTAGCATTTTGGAACTAGCTTTTCTAGAGTTCATTCTTCATTCTTTGGTTCAGGTTCTATAGCCACTCTTATTGCTGCAGCTTCCCAAGCTTCTTTGGGAAATTCTTCATCTAGATTTGCATCTTGGCAAATTTTAACACTTTTTTCTTGTAGAAATAAACAACTTCTTGGGCAGTAGGTCATTGAGACCTTGCCTGTTTTCCAATTAATATCAGGATTATACTTGGCAAGCCAAGTATTACCTAGCATAAGGGGAGATCCTACCAGATTTATTACTTCAGTGGTGATTCTTTCTCTGTGTTCCTGATATTCCATGATAATTTCTGCAGTATAAGCGATATTTCCAGCAGAGTTCTTGGTTCCATTAATATTAAATACTGGAATAGGGCATGAGAGTTGTTTCAAGGGAATTTCATGTTTCTTGGCCCATGTCTTATTCATGAATATATAATTTGTGCCACTGTCTAACAGGGCTTCAGTTTCTGATAAGGAATTTTTCTTGATTCCTGTCTTGACTTTAAGTTTAATTTCATCTTTCATGTGCATAACATGTGTGAAGAAGACTGAAGGTTCTGTTTCAATGTACTTAGCTTCTTCTTCTTTTCTGATGGCCACTAAGACCCTCATATCTATGGCATGGATGGCTTTGGATTCTGGGTTTTCCTATAAGCCTATAGATAATGGTTCCAGAAGATCCAATCTGTCTGGTTCCAAACTTCTTTCTTCAGGGTCTAGGATTTCATACCCTTCTGACCATAACAAGTTGATGTGGCTTTTGGCTAACCACTTCCCTTTCACTTCTTTTGATTTCTCATCCAAAGCTACCTCAGGTGGGACTACATCATCCTCTTTAAGAATTTCAAACTTATTAGCACTAGCAAACTTAGGATCTAGATTCCTTAGTTCACTCTTTCTTTTTCCTTTTCAAGTTTAGTGAAGTGTGCCCTCATTTGGTCATAGGACATGCCTCTTATCTCCTGGAATAAATCTATGAAGTTAGAGGATTCTTCTTTCTTGTCTTCATTCCATGAGGTAGCTCCTTTTTCCTTCGAATTTGTAGATTGAATCTGTCAACCCTCTTTCTCAGAGCATTTGTTTTTGTGGCCTCCTTACCATTTGCATTCTTGGCATTGAGGTTTATAGCCTTGTGCTGGAGTTGTACATTTAGAGAAAATGTGCCCCTTATAGCTGCATTTATAGCAAAGGGTTTTCTTTCCTTCAGAGGAACTAGAAGCCCTTGCTCCCCTTCTTTCTCTCTTCTCTCCTCTGTTAAAAAAGGATTTCTTTGGTCCTTCTTTTGACATCTTATATGCTTCTTGGTTTACTCCAATTGTTTGGAAATTAGAGATTGTTTCATTAATATCCTTTTCTCAGAATCCTCAGTGGAACATCTCTTCTTTGATGGGGTCTCCTACATTGGTTTCTAGGAGGTATACCATATGTTCAGAGGTGATCCCAGCTTGCCAAGCTAGGGTCCTGAATTTGGAAAGCCATATGAAGATGTCTGTGGTTTCTTGTTTCATGGAAGAAATTAGTAGGGATTCTCCATTGCTAAGCTTATTGATTTCCATTTCCACATAATAGCTTTCTTTCATCTCTTTTAGTCTAGAAAGGATAGCATATGCCCTGTTTGGGCCATTAGGAATTAAGGTTCCATTTTGTTTGGTGGCAAAATGTTTCAGATTGGCATTCATCTATGCTTTCATTTTCATCCACCATTCTTTGAACTTATGTTTCTCCCCAGCATAGTTTCCTGGGTCTGTGAAAACTTCTACTTTAGAGCTACTGGGCATGCCTCTGGCTTTTTCTTGTTGGGCCCAATTTCTTAAACCCATATATTCACAAACTTGTTGATCCACTTCTTCTGCTTGCTCTGCAACATAGGCTGCCTGCCTCATAAGATCATTGGCCAGTAGCTCAGCCCTTTCTTTTGCTTTAGTTAATTCTTCTATGCGCTCCACATCAAGTTGAGTTCTTTGTTCTAGAGCTGCTAGAACTTTGCAAATCTTTTGGAAATCAAAATTTCCTTCATCATCTAGAAGATAATCAATTCTGCCAGCCATTGTACTTAAGTCTTAAGTAGGAAGGAGTTTTTCTGGTGGTGAAAGGTTTGGAATGGTCTAACAAGGCACTTAGTTTATTTATCTTTCTTTCATAATGTCAAGCTTCTTCTTCAAGATGAAGTCCATCAAGGATATAAAGAGAGTGTAGATTAGAAAAAGATGCTGATCAGTAAAGGGAGGGAATGGTGGGCAACTCCTAGTATGATAAGCATCTAGGGTTCTTCTTCAACTTTGACTTAGGATGTAGGTAAGGTCTAACATATAGAGGTCCTCATCTTAGGAGAGGATGCTCTAATCTTTCCTTGGCTGGGTTGGCTTTGTACACCTTCCTTCTCTGGATAGGCTGTACTACTTTGGCTTCTTCAATTATCTGCACATACTCTCTATCAAGTACTTCTTCAAGGAATACTGTACTTTATATAGATAAGACTAAGATATGTAATTGTCAATTACACAGCTATTTCTGAGTCAGATTCAGTGGTTAGTTTGTAAGTAGGAAATGGAGAATGGTCAGCAATTGATAAGATCTTACCAATCACTGAGTAAAACAAAGGCTACAAATAGAAATAGGGAATGGAGGGAATATGACCAAATATAACTAAAACTTGGTTAGGAGCAGTAGTTCAAAAAGGGGATTTAAAGTTCAATTGGAAATAGAGTCACCATTCCATCTATTCAGGGAAGTTCCCCACTCAGACCCCAGCTTTCAAAAGAGGTATTGATTATTCCAGTTGATCTTGGCCCAATTAGCCAGCATATCTATGTCCCAGGGAAGAGTAGACACAAAAATGGAATTGGCTAGGATGGTTAAAGTGTCCATGTTCCAGTTCTTAGTGCTTCTCATGTGGATTCCTGAAGGGGAGTCTAGGGGATGGGGAAATGGGGTGGGAAGCTGAGGGAAAGCTGGTACCATAACATTACCCCTTCCATTCATTACTGTCAGAGCTCTGATAGTTTCTTGCCCCACTTGGTGGTTCTGTTGTCAGGTGGAGGGGGCAGACAATGGCAAGGTGGCCCAGAGAGTATTCCCAGCAATGGCAGCAACAATAGTGGGGATAGGCAGTGGTGGAGTGTTGTTGAGATTTGCAGACAGTGCAATGGACATTTCTTGCAGCAACTTTCCTATATGTCATATATACAAGGTGTGTTCAGCAAAGTTGTGGTGGAGGAGACACTGGGTGGGGAGATATTTCTGTCAGGGGTGGTAGGTGGGAGGACTGGAAGAGGGGGTGGAGAGGTTCATCCTGGTCAGAAACCATTCATTCTTCCAAATTTCCATTTGGAGGAAGGGTGCTATATGTTGGTGGGGAGCTAGGATTCTCATCATCCTTGTCATCACTCTCTCATTGACCATAAATTCCCTTCAATTTTGTCTCCTCCTTCTTAGTTCTTCCACTAGTTTGTAGAAAGTCTTGTAGAAGAAGTCAGTTGGAATAAATTCTGAGTTGAAGAGCTGGGGGGAAAGACTGGAAGATAGGGTAGATGATGTGGAAGGTGGGGAGTGCTGCAAGCTCTCCAACAAGGGTGGAGAATCCTGCCAAATGAAGGGTGTTAAGGGTGAGATTGCAGGCCTGGAAAAGTCTGCTGGATATTGTGGGATGGGCTGAACCATAAAAGGAGATGGGCAAAGATTTGCTGGTGTAGTCTTGTACAATTGCATATACATGGTAGGTGTCAGCCAAGATGCAAAATAGGTCTGCTCTCCTGGTTCCTTGGTGGATGCCCAGCCAGGTGGGAACATATATGGTATCAAGGAGAGAGGCATAGAGAAGGTGGCATTCAGGTCTGGGGAGGAATTCTAGGTTGAAGAGATAATAAAGGAGTGTGATGGTCTGGCTCATTTAATAGTTTTTGGAAGAGTAGTGATAGGGGCAGTAGTTGATCTTGCAGAAGAACCAGTGTTGATCAATGTGTTTATTTAGGAAGTGTACTCATCTTTCGGTGGGATTATTATTTTCATCTTTCTTTACTGGGTGGAATTCAGAGTGGAAGCAGCCTTTGGCATCTCTGAAGATATTCTGTCTGGCATACATTGTTGAGTCAGAGGAGGATGAGTCACTTCTTATAGACATAGAGGGTTTTATTGCTGTTGATGAAATTCTCTTTCAGTTCCAATGTATCTTCTGATTTATTGTATCCCTTCCATCACACTCAGTATCATCTTTGTTTTCCTGAGCCTGAGTGGTCTATGATGTCAGCAATTTCATATTTTTTATCATTACCAGGCCTAATGAATATTAGGTTGAATGGATCACTAAGTAAGGGATCAGCATTATATGGGGTTAGTAGAGAGGCATGGAAAATGTTATGGATTTTCCATTGTTTCAGTATTTTGAGTTTGTAAGCAAGGGTGCTAATCTTTTTAGTAATGAGGTATGGGCCTATCCTTTTTGATGCAATTTTCCTGAAGTAAGTAGTTTTAGATTTTCAGTGCTTAGCCACACTTTGTCATTTTCTTTGTAAGGTTTATAATGGAGTTTTTGTCTTTGTGATCAGGTGTATTCTTTAGTCAATTCCAGGGCAGCTGTCACCTCTTTTCATGCCTGGTTTATTGATTTGGTGAGGTTATTTAGTGAGGGGAGAAAAGTGGGTGTGATAGGAGGGTAGGCTCTGAAATGATATTCCATTAGTAGAAAGAATGGCAATTCCTTCATTGCTGAGTGAGTGGTGTGGTTGTGTGTGAATTTGGCAAGGGGAAGGGAGTTGTCCCATAGTTCCAGGTTTTTGTGGCAGAACATTTGTAGATAGGTTTCTAGTTCTTGATTTACTCTTTTGGTTTTCCCATCAGTTTGGGGGTGGTAGGCCATGGAGAGGGTGATGTCATATTCTAGTAATCAGGCTAGTTCTTTGGCACATGCAGAGGTGAATTGAGGATCATGATCAGAGATTACCTTAGAATGTAGTCTTAACCTTTTGTATACATGGGAAATAAATAGATGGGCTATCTCCAGAGCAGTTACCATTTTAGTGGTGGAAATGAAAATTACCTCCTAACTAAGACCCTGGTTGACCATGACCAGGATAGCATCAAAACCCCAAGGGGTAGTGGAGAGGCTGGTGATCAGATCCATGGAGATGACATCAAAGGGGCAAGAGGTAGTAGAAGGTATGGGAGTGACAGGAGAGATATTTGGATGGGTGATAGTCTTTATTTGTTGGCATATGGTGCAGGTGGAGATGAAGCATCTGATCATATGAGCCATGCCTGGCCACCAGTAATTGTGGGAGAGGAGTTGGAGGATTTGATAGACTTCTAGGTGTCCCATTAAGAGAAGGGAGTGAGTACAGGAAATTAGGTGGAGGTAGGCATTGTCCAGATTATAAAGGCAGTTTTGATAGAAGAGATGTCCATCATGGAGAGTCCAGTCCTCCTTGTGGATGTGGGGAAGCAGGGGTAGGGATTAGTCTTTGGAAAGGTTGTGGAGGCTTGAAAGATGAAGAGGTTAGAGGGAGAGGAGATGAGGAGTTTATCATGGAGGGTGATATTGAGGGTGCAGATGAAGGTGTCATCAGGGAGGAGTTGGAAAAGTGGTTCATCTGTGCAGAGGTGGAGTATTGAGATAGGATATCAGCAGGGGTAAGTTCCTTTCCTGGGATATGGCAGAAGTGGAGATCATATTCCTGAAGAAAATGTTGCCATTTGGCATGTTGTTGGGCATATTGGCAGGGTTCATGGAAATAGGTGAGGTTTTTATGATTGGTGAGGACTGTGACTGGGTATTCTGTGCCCTGAAGGTAGTGGTGCCAGTCCATTAGTGCTTGTATTACTGCTAATAATTGTTAGAAGTTGTCCTGATGTACTCTAATATTACTCTGGAATGCCAGAGTTGGGTTTGGTCTAATGGGACTTGGCTTCACCTTATATGGTGTGCCCTTACACAGAGTCCAGTTGTCCTGAATTTTGAAGGGGTCAGATATGGCTGGAGAGTCAGAGTCAGTCAGAGAGTCAGAGTAGAGTCATTAAGACTCAAAAAAAATGGGCAATGAATAAGATGAATGTTGTCAAGTTCAGTTGAGAAGAGAAAAAGAGGTGAGAACATCAACTTATGTTAATATTTGAACTAAGAAATATACAGAGCAAAGTAGGGAGTTTATGTTACACATGAACCAAGTAGAATCAAGTGTAGCCCTTGCTATTAAAAAATTAGTTGTTGGTGATGAGTGTTGTCTAGTGAACACTCAAGGTGTGACGCGATCTATGGGTATAGATCCAAGACACAAAGTTTCCCCTTAGTTCTAGCTGTCACTCAACAGTAGACAGGAGACTGATAGAAGTCTGGGATGGTTTGGGTAAGTCTTGCTGCATTCCTCACTTAGGAATGGCAGTTTGAACCAAATACCATGTAGATTAAACGTAGATCTAGTTAGAGAATTACTGTACATGGGCAGCACTATTTATAGGGAGGGAAAACTACTATGATCATAAGTAGAGATCACAGGAAGGGGGGGAAGGCTGTCCATAGGGCAAAGGGTTACAGACGATAGGCATGGGTGGGGGAAAGGTGATCACACCAGTGTAAGGGTGCGATCTAAAAGAAACTATAGTTCATAGATAAGAAACAGAGTTCGTACCGAGATAATGGTAGGGCATGGATGCGATCACATCCATGCCTCGTCCGTTGGCCACTCTGGCGGGGGTGCTGTCTCCTCTAGGTGGACGGGTGGTGCTTGAACATTCCACCATCCTGGGATTGCGTCTCCTAGGGGCTCCTCTCCCCAGGTGGCTCCTTCGGCCTCTCCGTTCCAGAACTGATGTCTCATATCGAGGTTCCCTCCATAGGTGGCTGTGGCGATATTGGCGTTGAGCCAAGGGCGGTCTCCTTCGTGCAGAAAAGGAGTGGCTCTCCTAGGATAATCCACCTGATGCATGACACAAGGAGATCAAGATAAGGAGCATCCACTCTGAGTAGGATGAAGACTATGGTCAGGGAGATGAAGTGAAAGAGAACACTTTGGAGTCTGACAAGGGAACAAGCACAAGAGATGTGATTGTATAAGGGAGATCTAGACTGGCTGTCTGTGGATGAGTCATATAGAATGTGATAGAATGCCAAGGAACAATCAATAAGTCAGAAGGTGAAGAGATGACACATAATGACAAGTAAGAATTGAGTAATTGGGCCAATGACTACACAAGAATGATTAAACATGAATAAAAAGATATGACTTAGCCTGAAGATGAATTGAACTTATCCCTTTGGAATTATCCAAGTTGAAGCAAAAGGCTAGAGTCAGTACAATATTATGTAAAAAGAGAAATAAATCATAACAGTTTATATAGTACAGAGAAAACAGATGACTAAGTGGAGATCAGAGTTGGAAAGAAAGGATCATGCAGGGATGATGAGGTGTGAGTATAGGGCAAAGGAAAAAGATGACCAGAGATGGTCAGAGTAGGCCCGGGAGGGGACTGGAGATACAGATATGACAGTGCCCCCC
>JBBPJU010000306.1:0-27496 GCA_038088875.1 Austroboletus festivus
TCCTGATTGTCTGGCAGCGGGGGAGAGGCTGACCAGACGTCTAACGAATCTCCCCAAGCTAAGGAGCTTGAGAAGTTATCCTGCAAGTCTGTGAAATGTCCTGAAGAAGAAGAAAAAGATGGCGCGTCCAGCGCCTCTGGGTATGGAGTCGGGGGACGCCTCCATTGTTCCGTAACACATTGTTTGTATGCCTGAAGCATTCCGTTCGTAGATTCTCGACAGGACTCATGATAGCCTCACTTGCGCACTTGACTTCCTCGAGTTACAACTTGCGTCGCGTCCTTTGGGTTACGTAGCCCTAGATAGGCTGACCCTTGCCAACTTTGCTTTAGTGGGAGCAACCAATGCTGCCTCTCGCGCTGCGCTTGGGTCCAACGAACGTGCGCAGTACCCACACATTTTTTTGCATTATGCCAAAGTGACTGCGGATGAGAGGTTGAAGGCGTACTGGGGAACGGAAAGTTTTGTGGATGTTGCACCTACAGAACCCAAGCCAATCCCGATCGCTTGAGTGTCTAGGAAGCTCCTGTAAGAATAGGCATACTAGAAATGAACATCTGACACTGATCTATCCTCATCGCCTTCTGGAGTCGCGAGGTCAACCAAATATAAGCACGTTTAGAATCTCCTTTCAGATTCGGTCAGCGGTGCAGATGCGCCAGTAGAAAAGTTTCATCCTCTGTGTGCACCGACTCCGCATACTAGTAGTAGTAAGTACTCAGGACAGGTGAGTAATAATTACCGCTGTGGTAAACGTGCTGTGTTCCTGACTCCAGCCTTGAGTTGGGACTACTGTCACATCGGAGATGGGCCTCTCAAATTCCTTTTGTGGTGAATCTGGAGATGGATAATTGACTTGCTTGTTGCATGATGGCCACAAGCACAGGTTTACTCGATGTCCCACTTAATATCCAGCCAAGGATGTCTCATTAAGGTATTCTTGCTTGGTTGTGACTCTTATGCGAGTTACGACTCATTAGTAGTCCTGACTCACCAAGGTTGAACTAACTGCACCGGCTGCGATGACAGTGTTCCTATGTATCACCAATATTTATCTACCCCGTTTCCGGCTTACTTGGACATTCCTGATGTTTCTTTTCCACTGGCAGAGCCCACATCTATCAACTGAGGTGGGTATCTACTTCCCTTGCGGCAACTTGACATGGATTGGTACTCTGGGACCGCACTCGCCAGCGCCAGAACCAAAGTCATATATTCATGACCTGACCTCTCGCACTTACCGAGTCGTCATGTCGCAACAAGCACTTTGTCCCTTCGTTTCAGATCCTCAGTGTTGCAGCCCTGAACAAATTCGAGGTTGACTAGAATGAATGGTCCTACACAAACAGACCTCAAGAGTTAACAACTAAATTTACCTACAGAAAAGTTCCTGCTTTTGAGGGAATGGATGGATTTAAGTTGACCAAAGGCAGTGCGATTGCTCTTTATTGTAAGCACCCGAGGGATCATTGAAAAATAGATTTTCATTCGTTTAACTGTTCCTCTCAGTGTGCAGTATAGGCACCAAGATTAACCTTCTGGGATTATCTGTGCAGGAAACTGAGACCCTTGATCGATGAGCACACTTTGCTGAGCACGAGATCGCTGTACCGGCAGGGATCTCCATGGGTGCAATATACGGCATGTTTGGTGACTCTTATCCCCAGATAAGTGTGAAACTCACTACTGGTTGTGATCGCATGCCTTAGGCACTCTGCTCAGATTCTCAACAAGAATCATAAACGCCTTGTTCGCGCATTTGATCACCTCAGGTTGCATCTTGCGTCATGTTCTTCTGGCTTTGTTGCCTTGGACGTGCTGACCCTGGCGAACCTGGTTTTGGTTGATTCTGTGTATGTTGCAGCCAGTGCATTACTGGGATCTAAGGAGCATGATCAGTACCTGCACATATTTGCGCATTACGACAAGGAAACTGCGGGCGAGAGGTTGGAGGCGTACTGGGGAACGGAGAGTTTCATGGATATCCAGATCACTCAACTCAACCCAGTTCCGAAAATTTGAGAAGTGTCTAGGAAGTACCTGTAAGATTGAGCAGTTTTCTCATGAGTCTATGGGTTAGTTTTACTCTTAAAATCTATTCGAATAACTGATTCAGCGAAGGAGGGCCCAGCTGCTGCATTTTGATAAATGTTTGTTCGTTTTTCCCCAACCGTCCGTAAGCCAGAAGCGTAAGGGAACGGATGACTTTCAGTATTTTCGAGGTAGGCTACCACAAAAATCTTAAAGGGAACAAGAAGCACACTTTCAGATGGTTATCAAGAGAAGCAATGCGGCTGTCAGGCATGTGGCATTGACACTGCATAAGACAATATATATACCCCTGCTATTGCCTTATTGCTTCGTTACTATTCGTACTCGTTTTGTATTCGTTGTCCCCCCTGCCATTGAAGCACCTCCGAAATGAAGTGGGACCAACGTGTTCTAGCTGGCGGATGTTTGAGCACCGGTGACGAAGGTGTTGGTAATCCGATAAATACAGCTTGGAAGTACGACTGGGTAATTCAATGAAGGTGATGGCTTGTTGTGTGATGCGATGTATTTGTTATCTCTGGGTGAAGGGAACATTTGTCTGGGCGAACAGTAGATCCCAAATACGTTGTGACTTACGTGCCGTGACGATCTTTGACTTCGAATACGCATTAACGGCTCGGTGAATCCCTCATTCAGAGTTGTGAGTGGAGGTCCTGCATAATGATGCTGTTAACCATCACCAAGGAATCGAACGCCCGGGAACAAAACACGGACTTACGAGGCAGCACAGTCTGAGTTTGCATGCAGTTCGTAGCAAAGCAATCAGGTTTACTGGAAATGCGCAACGCACATCATTCCTTCAATGAGCATACACGGCCCGTCGTTGTCAGTAGCTCACCCCTCCTTTATTGTTACGTCTTCTTAGTCCATCTTCCGCGATGGCACAGAAGAACTGGTGACCCATCATCAGCTTAATCCATCGTCACTGGGATTTCTCATTAAAGTCGGCGTCAAGTTTGAACATGGCGCCACTGACTAGACTGCATCATTGAGTTACGGTCGGAACGAAAAGCAAACAATCGTCATCCTAGCTTCCACATACTCCAGTCTCGTGAGCTATCCGGCACGCTTTATGAACAAATGACCATCCAAAGACGATTATGTACATGCTGTTTCGACATCGCTGATGGGGATACGAATCAGCACAATTCAAGAACCTATAGGAAGCTCGCAAGGAAATAACAGGATTCACTGGCATGCGCCATCCTTTTTCAGCACGCGCAGAATTTCCTTATCAGTGAAGACTTGGCTCGAAGCTCGTTGGCTTCACTCTCGGGTCAGTCTCGGTCACGTCGTAGGTAGAAATTCCGTTCAGGACAAGAATGATTGTAATTTGCAGTGGGAATTCGCTTGAAGACGTCGGATGTGGCTGAGCAAAGACTCGGCGCGATGACAGCCTGGAAGAGTACATACCTTGGACTCATTAAGACAACGCTGCGGATACCGCGGCGCGAGGGGAGACGTGGAGCCAGCGTGGGGGACGGGAGTGAGGCAGAGGACCGGCAAAGACGTGTAGCGCTTCCCACCTGGGCAAAGGCGTGAGCTGTGAACATGGGATGTGCATAGAAGAGACGACTCGGGATATGCCCCCACTGCGACTTCCACGTCTAATTGCACTACATTGATGACCCAAGGCAACTCCAATCCTGAAGTTATTGCTAGTAGTTGAGCACCATTTGCAATCCGTCCTGCCTGAGTTATCCAATCGCCGCCGGTTGCATGCAGTTTAGAACAATTAGCCAACAGAGGCTCGGAATAGATGGTTATTTGGGCATACAAGTGCTACATCATGGACCGTTTTCTGTTCCAAGACTGCCCTATGTTTTATCTGCTGGGATATGTCTCACCTGTGATGCTAACATCGCTGACAACTTATATGTTTCGAATGTAGCCCAATTACTACGATTGATCCCAACGATCAACTAACGACTTTTATTTTTTCGATCTTACGGCACCTGATTGCCGACCTAGCACCGCATGGTAATCTTGTGAGTTCTCTTATCATATCGCCAGGTTTCATAAAATGCTCAGATGACGTGTGTATCCTCACGTCTCCTTCGTGCATTAAGCTACGTCGAATCGCATCTTGCGTCGCATCCCTCGGGGTAAGTGGCCCTGGACACGTTAACTCTCGCCAACATTGTCCTGGCTAGTGCAGTGTAATATGCCGCTATTCTTGCACTTGGACCAAAGGAATGCGAACAATATCCTCACGTTTTCGCACATTATGACAAGGTAACTGCGGGTGAGAGGGTGAAGGCGTTTTGGGTAAAAATGAGTTTGTGGCAGAGCAGATCCTGGAAGCTAGGAAGTACTGAATAATTGAGAAAAGGCGCAAGATGTATGACTGTTAGGAATGTAAATATTGTATCCATGCTCATGTTTTAACTATTACAATCCGGACAGGACCTAAGTTTAGCCAATTACTGTGAGTGAAGTCATACAATTACGACACGTGATGTGTGACATGTGACGTGCCTACTAATGCACCTCTCCTATAATTTACATTTAACACACCTCTCCAGGCTACTCATGTCCGACACATCCTTGCCCCCATCGCTTACTTTCTTCTATATTGTTGCAGATAGAAGCAAGAAGACGTATTGGAATGTGTCCCAGTTGAAAAATGTCTCTCCCTCAGATTATGTCTTTGACCTCTTACAAAAGATCAAGGACCAGAAACCTGTCGTCTTGAACAAATATGATACAAGTCAGCTCCGAGCTTGGAAGCTGATTAGGCCATTTCCTCTCAACACAATCAGCGCTGCCAAGGATTGGCTCGCACAGGAGAATGTTGTGTTTCCTGACCTTAAAGCATGCGAGGCAAATCAGGATTTCCAATGTCTAAACTGTGCCTTCTGTGTCCAGGAATACTTTGAAAATCAGCCTCCGGAAGATCACTTACATCTTGTTGTCGAGATCCCAACTTCTGGTATGTACTTGGCATTTTACTCTTCGTCGTCCTAATAATCCATGTAGCTACGGCTGTCTCACCATTACCCCCAAACGTCTTTAACCCACAGCATTTCTCATCCAACCCAATAGTTCAGGCAGTCACTTTCAAGATTCGACAGAAGAATTCTCGGCTGGAGTGGTTTTCTGTGTATCACTTGAATAACTATTTACCACGACGAAATGCTCTGCCGTATTTCATCAAGAATGTGGTGGAAAGGCCAAGATCCGTTACGAACAAGGTTGCGTCTATATACACTTGTCTTTTGCTTACTAATTGCCACCTTAGCTGTTAATGGAGGGGTTTCGATCCATAGTTGCAAGCATAACCCCAAGTGAAGTTGAGGACATTATGCTCAATTTATTGCGTGGAGGAGGCGACTCAGTTCCCTATACTCCCGGGCACCCCGAGATCTTCCACTACATCCATGCTATCGGTTGTGCGGTACAGCCAAGACATACAGACGAATTCTCAATTGTTGAGGCCCGTGATGTCCTGTTGGGTAGCATTGGGACATACTGGCTTAATGTGATTAATGACACATCATGCAAGTGAGTAACATGACTGACTGTGTCACTGGCATATGTATCTTGTTTTGTGTAGTGATAGGCAGTTGCCGTTTCCTCTCCTCGTTGACAAGCAAGATGAATCTGAAAATCGAAAATATCAGCCCAGGCCTGATTTTTGGCTCGCCAAGGCGAAATTTCCCCTTTTCCTTGTTCGGTGCGACTCGTACGACAATCGTTACGATAGGGTGCGACTGTGTGTCCAGATGGCATCTGTAACACGTCTTGCATCTGCTCTCAATGTCAAACACCCCTTCTTTCTCATGGGGGCGTTTCTCAGCAAAGAATGGGAGATATTCCGTTATTTCTTCTATGAATCAGAAAATACAGTGTGTCATGACCAATTCATATTCGCCGACTGGACCTCACTGCCTTGTTTCCCAGATCCATTATCATGAAAAGATATACCATGTGGTTGATGCCTACGAAGTAACAGCGTTCCTGTTCGAGTTCTATAACTATGCAAACCATATCAAAGATGACGATGTTCTCGCTGGCATGGGAGAAAGTATCAATGAACTCAATCAGGCTATTGATGCAATGAACCTCGAGAGTCTATTTTCAAAAGAGAATCCCATGTGTAGCAAAAAGTGTTCTAATGTGGGAGAAAGTGAAAATGATGCAAGTCGTGGTTCTACTCGAAATTCTAGCGAAGTACGATGTACCCCAATCATGGATGCACTCCGGCAATTGGGCTGGCAGATATACGAATATGAGGAAGGATTTTCGCGGCTTGTTAAGGTAATCATGTCCTTGAACGACTGCCTTTGTTCCTGCTAATAGAAAGGTACAGTTACCGGCTCATGTGGTGGAAGCAATTCGACCTAGTGACAAGAAGGTCGTCATCGTAAAATGCCCTCGTCAAAAATCCAAGGAGCTATATTTCCTTCAGCAGCTGTCGTCACAGAGGTCCCCTCTTAACCATGTCATCCCCCTACTCGACACCCTCCAGTCTAGTTTAGGGCCGTTGATTGTTCTTCCATTGGCGAGAACCATCCCGATCAATACTACTCTCGCTTCCTTGTGGGATGATCTCAAAGACAAATCCATACAGCTGAGCCGCGAGCTTGTCGAAGGCGTTGCATTCCTACATAGGCAGAAGATCGCGCACTTGGACATCAAGCCCAACAATCTTGTATATGAATATAAGTCCGAGCGGCTTTATATTATTGACTTTGATCTTGCCATGCAATGCAAGGACGTTGAGGACATGGTGGAGATATCATGTGGGACTCCCGGGTGGACGGCACCCGAAGTCGTTCTTGACGATCATGTGCCTCTGCGGGCGCTCAGTCCTATCCGGGCAGATTTATGGTCTTGCGGCAAAATGCTTGTTTTCCTATCTGAATTGACAGGCATGGTTGATAAAGACATTATGCGACTGGCGGCTTTGCTTATGGACCATGTTCCAAGGAGGCGGCCTTTACTGCACAGAGTCGTAGATGAAGGACCGGACTTTTGGACATCCAGGCGTCTAGTTCAAGGCATCCATAAAGTCCGCAGCGACGAAATGATGCTAGAAGATGATGTCAATTCACGAAAAAGGGCTCGTGACGAAGCTGGTTTGGGCGAAGAAGGTTTGGCTTACAAGGCTCTGAAAGTTAGCGACTCAGCCGTACTTCCCTGTTGTCCACTTCCGTCGCCGCCATCATTATCATAATCATCCTTGCCATCAACTACTTTCCACCAATCGTCAAATCTCTCCCTTTTTCCATTGTCTCCAAAGCTGGCTCACAGGCCTTCGCCATCAGCTGCTCTGAATGATGGCAGCAATCTTGTGGTCGAAACCAACAATTGACCGGTTTGTCTCTTGTGTAACAGCCTATTCTCATACATTAAAGTGTCTCATCTCCCTCTCTGTTCATTGGGGGCGTTGAAGTGTTTTGCATTGGTCAGAGCGAGAGGAAGTTAACAGATGAGGAACTTCGCTTGGAGTTGAAAGAAAGTTAACCTACATAATACTCTTTCACCTTACCGTTAGTTCCTGCGAGATGTACCTAAATCCTCATTTTATTGACGTGGAGACAACAATAAAGCAGTCGACCACCAATCAACTTTACAAAAGTCCGCTGCACAAGAAAGTTGTCTTCCCCTGAAAATCACCTGTGCATCTTGCTTGCGAGTCACGCCCATGCTTTCTATGTTCCAGCTAGCGATCAAACGCAGTACGCCGCCTCTAAAGATGCCTGCCAAGGTTGTGCTGTGATGAATCTCATGCTAGACGGAAGAAGAGCCCCTCGGACGGATGACTCGGGTCGATTCGCTCGCCGTACTGTTATGCACAAACCAAGACAATGCGCTAAGACTGAGCACACCGTGAGGGAACGACAAGTAAATAAACCAAGCGTGAGGAATAAGTCCTCATCGCGACTACTTTATATGCATGAGACCTTGAGGATAGAATATTATGGAACGTTATAGGACATCTAAATATACAAATATTACAGCTGAGTAATCAATATCATGGATGACGAGGAAGAAATGACGAAGGTAGAATAAACTCGACTGACTATCCTTACGGACGCCTGACGGACACTTGACGAGCAAGTGCTTTGAATTAATAAATGGATTAGTACGAAAGGCTAGTCCTGATGGATGTTGCCGAATAAGGAAAGTGTCAGTAAGAAGTTTGACACATACTGTGCTTACGCATATGGGTTGTAGTCTCACTGTGACCGATAATAATATCAAGTAGGGCGAGGTGGTTGAGAGTATTTTCAAGTAGCTATGCACGAGCAATCAATAAGATGCCATGATATGGTTTTCAGAGGAAGTTAAGTTCTCCGCCGAGATGCGCTGGTTGAAGCTCTCGATAATACTTTTCATAACCTACTAGAGGCTGTGTCTGAAGCGATGATGCCCCTATCATACCAGACTATCAATGCTGCCACATCATACGTTATACATACCCCGCTGAAGCTCGAGTCAGATTGTTCATTGAAAGACCGCACGGCATTGACAGTCAAGACCCTGAACGACTGTCAAACTTTTGATTCGCGAGGAGAAATTGCTCCATCGAGCTCTGCCAAGCCGCATTTCTTCATACCAATAGGGTGGACGAGCGTCTGACACTGCTGCGGATCCCTTATCCCACATCTTGGTTGATTCAGGCTCATTTCCTCCTCCATCGATTGACGAAGGTATAAAATGGGTCGCCTAGGACCACTATATACCACCTGTTTGTTGTTTTGATTGTCCCTCTCAGTCACGCAACAAAATGACTCGCATTGGAACTCTTTGGGGGGACGTTCGCCAGCGGCAATCCAAAGTGGTGCGTCCACGTCCTGGTCTTCTGTGGTCGGATCAGGTGCCGATGAATTTTTTGCTGTCTTATTTCAGATCATCAGCGTTGCGAATTTGAATGGGTTTGAGCTTGACCAACCCCAGTGGTCCTGGGGAAAAAGACCTGCCGAATTTACTGCCAAGTTTACTTATGGGATGATTCCTGCCTTTGAAGGCGCCGATGGATTCAAGTTGATCGAAGGCGGGACGATTGCCCGTTACTGTAAGTGTCCGAGGCACTCTGGAGTGCTTTCAGTTGTTGACTCGTTCACCAGTAAGCAGCATCGGGACGGTTAGCCTGCTCGGATCCACTGCAAAGGAGGCTGCGATCGTCGATCAGTGGATGCATTTTGCTGAGCACGAGATTGCTGCACCTGCTGATAAAATCATGGGTACAGTTTATGGTTACTTGAACACCTTTAATCGCGAGGTAAGTGGCAGGGTACCATCTTTGACCACTCGTCGGATGAATAAGATTTGCGTTCCCTTTATAGATCCTCGATAAGAATCACAAGGACATTCTTCGTGCGCTTCAGTATCTCGAATCGCATCTTGCGACGCAGCCCTCTGGTTTCGTGGCATTAGACATGCCGACCCTCGCCGACTTTTTCGTTGCTGGCGCGATTGCTAGCGCTGCGAGCATCACACTTGGATCTGCAGAACGCACACAGTACCCCCACGTCTTTGCTTACTACAACAAGGTGACTGCGGATGAGAAAGTAAAAGCGTACTGGGGAACGGACAAGTTTGTGGATGTCCGGATCACGGAACCAAGGCCAATGCCAGCTTCCGTGTGAGTAAACAGTGTACTAGTAGGTAGAACGACGCTGTCTCGTAACTACGGAATATGAGATTGTAAAAAATCGAGTTCCAGGTCCTCATGAAAATTAAGTAAGTGATGAGAAATATTTCTCGCCGACCTATTTCGCAGCCCTGTATACCTTGTGAGAATCCCTGAAAGGGTTCGCTGGGGCAAAGCACCCCTCTCCCCGTGGCACGAGCTTGACTATGGCGCCGCTATCTGGGTCATCTGATTATTTTGGCCCCGTCAGCTAGGCGGCTTGGTTATCACGTTGAGTATCGGCGATTTGAACTGTGGGCACCACGATCTCGGGCAAAGGCACGTCTTCCTGTTCGTAGTTAAATGTCTTGCGTGCATTCAACCTATGAAAATGAGCGAGGGAAAAGGAAAAGGAATCAAGCCGCTGATGACAGAGGAAGCAAAATACTTACACTGAGAGCATTGAGATTACGTACACTAGGAATGCGAAAAAAGCCAATTGGCACAATACGATGAACGATTGACGGAGAACACGTACGATTCGGTAGTATTTTGGAGGGAAGTGCTTGCCAAGGCTGGCCTTTGATGGCGTACTAAGTTATCGAGACAAGTTAGGACCAGAAATGCAGACCATCGTTAAGTAAATATGCAACTCACTGCAACGGCCACGCACGTCGCAGTCACACTGAATTCTCGATCAAAGACCATGTTTATACGCCACGAAAGTCAGTTTATCCTACCTTGTCAAGACGCCCATCTGGACGAAAATGACTACCAAACGATGAATTTTGTTTCCGGACCTAGAGAATACCATTGACAAATCGGCCCATCCTCCTATATGGGACGTACCTCCTAACTCCAGTGCGGGCTTCACGAAGGTAAAAAATCATCGAGCCAGAAATGATAATATCGCATGCGGCGCCACCAGCGTATGAGACAGGGAGATACTGAAACAACTTTGGTGAGAACACTCACGATCATCGACGAGTACATACCGGGTTGCCGAATAAAACATGAATCGTTCCTTTAATGATCCTGGTTCATTGGTGCGTGATGAATAGAATAGCAGAAACAAGCACCAAAAACGCACAGATACGCGCATCCTACTTTGAGTTCCGGTCACAAAACAGTATGAGCACCCTATACATTGAACATCGCCAAAGAAACATACTTAATCCTACAACTACGGCCAATGAGCCGCGAAACATGGACATGAACATAGGGAATGATGACTGACTCAGCTGCATTGCGGCAAATAACGCCTAGGTTTCAGAACCGTCAGGACGCGGCAGAATCAGAAACTGGAGACAGGACCGCACCACTAGGCCAGTGACTATCCGATTCCGGCCGCTGACTGGATCGGAAGTAGGTGAGATGAAGACGTGGAAATTGATTGCCGAGCCAACCTATCCATACTCTGTAGCAATAGAACCTATAGTCACACATGAGTTGAGTTACTCATAAACTTTGTTTGGTCAAGGGCTTGAAACTCACATTTGGACGGCATATATTATTACTGTCTTTGGGAACTCGTTAAATGTGACTTGCGAACAGGAAAAGAAGGTCATACCGCTATGGTATTAGCAACCTTTTGAAGCCATAATATTAGACAATGAAGTGGATAATCGATAGATCCCTTACAAGAGATTCCCTGCGTTGCGAAACATGGCATCTGTTTAGTAGTTTCCAAGTGTCCGGGACGAGAAGCCCACCAATTATTTTTTACTGCGCAATCATATGATGTGTTTCGACGACAGGATATAAATTTCACCCATGAAATCGATATTGCGATTGCGGTTTGAAAGACACTGAGAGCACTATCGCGCAAGTCAGTCAACTCTGGATTCATGAAATGAAGTGCATATGATTACAAAATGCTCAACACCTATGTTAATCAGTATGCAATTAAGCACTACGTTAGGAAAAACACACCATTATTCTTAGGAGGTTATGTTCATTGGGAAACCACTGAATATAAGCATAGCCTTGAGCCAAAGTTATGCCCAAGAGCCTGTCAAGCGATGGATTTGGAACAGATGGCATTGGAAACGGAACATCGGCCACGCACATCGCTATCAGCACGAGCCCTGTTTGAGAATGATCGCGTGAGGTTGTTTTAGATGGCTGAGACGCCTCGGACTTGCCTACGTATGACGGACCCCAGGTGGCCGACTCGCTGACCATGTTGCAGCGGATGCGATGGTGTGGAATATTCCGAGAAATACCACTCGAGCGCGTTCGAGGAGTGGATGATGCTAAGTAAATAGAGTTGACTCGGTGCAGAGTCATCGATCTTGACAAATTTACAATATTTCCGTGATTGGTTAATCCCTATATCTTCGGCAACGACTCGGAGTGGAACTATTTGTCGCACTCAGACGAATACAAAATTTTTGTGTAACGGCCCATCGGTGGAGGTCTGACTCCCGGAGATCTTAGGAGTTTTTTATTTGTCAAAAAATTTTATATATCCGATGGAGTCAGAACCAAATTAGGGCAAAAACGCAGAGTCATGACAGCAGAAACAACGGGAGGTGGGCTGTAGATGTTCAAGCACCAACTTTGAGCAGGAACAAAAAGTCGACGGGCGTTATAGTGTCACGTTTCATGCGAGTCAGGCCTCGAGTTGGATGTTCGCCAAGTCATACGATTATGTAGCATTCTCGTAGCTTATCGACACTACATCTCAGAAACGTGACACGACGCGTGACAAGACGCGCCTGTATCTCCTTTCTTCCCCACCGCCATGTCCAACCTCAACAAGCTCGCGATCAGAGGCATTCGCTCGTTTGACGACAAACAGGTCTCCGTTATCGAGTTCTTCTCGCCCGTCACCGTCATCGTCGGGCACAACGGCAGCGGAAAAACCACGATCATCGAATGTCTCAAGTACGCAACGACGGGCGATCAACCGCCCAACACTCGCGGCGGAGCATTTGTCCACGACCCCAAGATGGCCAACGAAAAAGAGGTCAAGGCGCAGGTGAAGCTGAGGTTTCATGCTGCGAACGGACAGCGGATGTTAGTGGTACGGAATCTGTCGGTCACAGCGAAAAAGACAGGGTTGACGATGAAGACGCTGGAGAGTATACTTGGGTTGGCGGATAGTAATGTCGAGAAGGGAGGCAAGGTGGGTGGCTTGTTTTTATTATAAGGGTATGCCTCCAAGACGTGGCATTGCAGAGAGGGGTTATCTCGACAAAGTGCGCTGAGATGGATGCTGAGATTCCGCATTTACTCGGCGTGTCCAAGTCGGTGCTTGAAAATGTCATCTTTTGTCATCAGGAGGATTCGTGGTGGCCGCTCGCCGAGCCTGCCGCGCTCAAGAAGAAGTTTGACGACATCTTCGAGGCGACACGGTACGTCACGCCTTGCATATCGAGAAATTTCTTTCATCAGTGACGTCCTATAGGTACACGAAAGCGCTGGATTCTATCAAGGCGCTCCGTAAAGATCGTGTCGCAGATCTCAAAGCCGATAAGGAACGTCTCGAGTCGCTCTCCAGGGAGAAAGCCCACGCCGACAAGCTTCGTGCGCGCATCGTCGACCTTAACAATACCATCACGTCCAAACAGCTCCAGTACGAGGAATACAAGGGTAAATACGAGGATCTTGTCAAGAATAATGCGCGCTTTTACGAGTCTGCGACAAAGTTTCGGGAGATCTACGTCAAAGTGGAGAATCTGCAGCAGAAGAAAGAGCATTATCAACAGGAGCTGTCGGAAAAGCGCGAGATCGTCGAAGAGGTTGAAGGTATGGATGCTGCAACACTATTTCATGAACTGATGGCTAATTTCTACTTTGGACAGGTTCCAACGAGGAGTTACAATCGCGTTTGTCCAACTTTGACGAAAACATTGCCAAGCAAAAGCAGAATCGTCGACGGCACGAAACAGAACGACAAGATCTCGAAGATGAACTTACCAAAGCGCGTCGCACACACGTCGAGCTCGTCAACGAACACGGCGAGTTGGCCGCCGAATCCAAGGTACGCATTCATCCATCTCACAAAACACTACAGTAATTTTCTGATTTATGACAGGCACATGACCGACGTGTGGCCGAACGCGAAGAGCTCATTCGCGAGGTTAGCGACAAGCATAATATCAAGGGATATAGCCATAGTCCGCTCGAACGCGACAAGGTCAACGAGTTTATCTACCGCTTGAGTGATCTGCAGCGCAAGCAACGATCCGAGTACGAGAAACTGCAGAGCGACATTCGCGCCAAGAATGATGAGTACAATCGCAAGTCGAGGCAGCTGATGACGGAACTGGAAAGCTTGAAAATGCAGCGGACTAACGCTCGGGAGCAGATTGTTGGTCACATCGGCCTTTTAGATGTTCGTTGTGAGCTGACCCTCTCACTTTGATAGCGCGAAAAACATGACGCGATATCCAAGGCGGAGACAGAGGTGGAGACGATGGAAGGACTAGCCTCAGAGCTACGCACCTTGTCAGGCGACATCGAAGAGAAGAAGTTGCGACTTGAAAGGGTCAAGCGGGATATCAAGGAGGCCAACTTTGAGGAGCGGTTGAGCGAACGAGCGGCGAAAGCACGCGCGTTGGAGGACAAGCGGGACGGTCTGAATACCGAACTGAGGGGGCTGAGTTTGCAGGCCGACGCGAGGGCGAGGTTGGATTTGAAGCGATCGGAAGTGCGGAGTCGGACGCTCGAGGTAAAGAACACGTGTGTAAGGTTCCTTGAAGCACTTGTTGAGATGGCTGATAGACGAGGTGTTCAGGCTCGAGATATGCAATCCCAAGTTTAGGAAACTCGTAGGCAAGGATGCGCGCGTGGAGACTATCGATCGCGAGACGGACCGCGTTTCGAGGTTTGTGCCATCATTTTGATTGACATCGATGCTGATCCATGCAGGGAGAAGGAGGACGAGCTTGCAGAAGCCGAGAATGATCTGGCCACTGCAAACAAGGCGCTGCAGACGGTCGAGTCGACACTCTCGCAGGCGAAATCGCAACTCAAAAGCAAGCGCGACGAGCTCAAGCGTACGTCATCTTTTGGCAGTAGAACCTTTTTTATTGACATTCTCTGAAGAGATGGAACAGGCACTGAAGAGCGGCACGATGGGCGGTATCCCGCTCAATGATGCACTCGAAGAGGCGCGGCGCAGTGTGACAGATCTTACCAGGTATGTCTGTGTATGTCTTTGTGAGTAGATTTGACCTGGGTATTTGCGCTCGCATACAGTGAAACAAGCAACAAAGCCGGCATGGTCGAGGTGTACCAATCGTTCCTCAAGGTCGGCAAGGCAAAGAAGACGTGCCAGGCATGCAATCGACACATGAACGACGGCGAGCTGGCCGTGTTCGAGAAATATGTGCGTCGGCAGCTGAGATGCGTTGGCAGGCATTGACGATCGCTTTCGTTGGTCGTACACAGCTCAAGGAGCAGATCCATAAAAGCTCGCCCGAAGTAGTAAAACAGGACCAAGAGCAACTCAAAGAGTGGCAGACGGAGCTGTCTCGGCTAGAGATGATGCTGCCGATGCAGGCATCGAGGGACCGGATAAAGGGTATTGAGATACCTGCACTCGAAAACCAGATCAAGACATCCGAGTCGGAGATCCCCTCTGCGAGCGAGAAATCGGAAGAGGTGCGCCCCACGTTTCAGGCTTCGTGAAGCCCATGTCGACGCTACCCCTGTTTAGGTGGCGCAACGAGTCAACGATCTCAAAAAGGACCTGCGGGACATTTCCACCCTGAAACAACATGCGGTGGCGATTACGAAGCACCAGTCGGAGATGGAGCGATTAAAGACCGAGATGGTCCATTTAGAGGAAGAACTTAGTGCGACCGGTAGCTCCAAGACGGCGGACGACGTACAAATGGAGCTAGATGCCCTCTCGGGCGAGATGTAAGCGCACGTCTGGTCCGATGCGTGACATTCGTCAATCTCTGACTATTTGTTCTTTTTGTCAGCCGTACTAATGAGCGGGAGCGACAAGCAACCATGACTGAACGTGATCGCCAACATTCATCACTGAGGACGTATGAAGGCGACTTGCATGCGATGGAAAAGAAGGAGAGCACGCTTTCGAATCAGATTCGAGACAAGGATATGATGCGGGAACGGATCGTCGCCATGACAAACGAGATCAGTGCGCTGAACGCCCGATTAAAGGTGAGGATGACATTCCGTGTGTCATTGAGATTGTCACGTGCTGACGCCGCCGTGCTGCTAGGAACTAGATGGCAAGCTTGCCGAGGCGCAGGTGCCTATCGAACGCCTGGAGCAGGGGCACCAACAAATCCAGGTTGGGCTGAGCAGCAAGACAGCCGAGGCACAGCGGTCGATGCAGGAGCTTAACATGAGTGTCGACAAGCTGGACAATACGACCAAAGTGGTTGACCGGTGATTACTTACACGCGCTGCCAATAGGGGTTCATTTAACTGACGTTACGCGACACATCTAGGTACGTTCGTGAGAAGCGCGCCCAGCTCTTGTCCGAGTGTGCAGAAAAGATTGAACAGTATGAAGTCGAGATCACCGAGTTGGGCTTGAAAATTGAGCGTGTGCGGGAGAGCGTGGCGACGATTGACCGGGAGATCAACGAGAGCGGGAGCGCGATGGCGCGATTGAGGGATAACATCCGAATGAGACGATTGGTCAAGGAAATCGATGCGACGCAGGCCGAGATTGACTCGTATGATATGGAGGCGGCTGCCAAGGCGAAGCGAAACTTTGAAGATCAGTACCAAGTGGAGAAGCAGCGGGAGACGGAGATGCAGAGCAAAGTGAGTGGTGACCTCTTCCTTTTTTTGTTTTTGTTTTAACGGCATTGCGTGAATCTGGGACAGTACGCACACATTGGTGGTGAGATTAGTTCGCATCACGAGTCGTTGAAGCAGGTGGAAAGAGATATGCGAGAATACAAGGATATCAACAAGCGGTATACGGACCAGCTGATCAAAGTTAAGGTGAGTTGATCGAGAAAGTAGTGGTTGTAGTCCTAAGAATATTTTTGGACAGATGTCAGACATGGCTAACAATGATCTGGAAAAGTATGCGAAAGCGTTGGACAAGTGCGTCTGATAAGTTCATCTAACTTTGGTAGACGTCTGACATGGACTAGCGCGATCATGAAGTATCATAGCCTAAAGATGGAAGAAGTCAATGATACGATGCGACACTTGTGGAACCGGACGTATCAGGGAACGGGTATGCTGGAAGTGGTTTTTTCCGATTACGTCGCTGATACGGTTTGGGTAGACATTGATGGAATTAAGATACGGTCGGATGTGGAAGGCGGCGCTTCGAAACGGTCGTATAATTATCGGGTGAGTGCTTCTTTTTCCGAAGAGGATGTCTGTTGCTCAGTTTCGAGTTAGGTTGTTATGACGAAGGACCAGGTTGAGATGGACATGCGTGGGCGGTGTTCGGCGGGCCAAAAGATGCTGGCTTCCATCATTATTCGGCTTGCGTTGTCGGATTCGTTTGGGCAGAATTGTGGGATTTTAGCGTTGGACGAGCCGACGAACGCGCTGGACATTGAGAATATTGATGCACTTGCGGAGAGTTTGGTCGAGTGAGTTGTGTGTCGTTGTACGCACGTTGATGATTGACAAGGATGGCGCAGTATTATCAACGAACGCAAAAATCGATCGAATTTCCAGTTGATCATCATTACGCACGACGAGAATTTCCTGCGCAAGCTGGGCCAGAGCGACGTGATGGAGTATTACTGGTGCGTATCTGTTACTGCTTGGTTGAATGCCAATGCTCATTGTATCGTCAGGCGGGTGTCTCGGGACTCGCGACAAAAGTCGGTCATCGAACGGCAACGTTTCCGATAGATTATGTTTATGTAACATTTACGGAGATAGATTTGACTTTTTGGGATTTGGGTTAGTTTTTACCCGGGTCGGCAAGTCGGCATTACGGCATCGTCATGTTGTGTGTGACTATGTGACGTGTTCGAGGTGTGATCTCGAGCGCGATGAATCTCCCAAACGCGGACGATTGGAGTACGGCATCGCTGCTTCTTCTCGGCGGTGAGTTTATCTGAGCCAAACTCGGTCCAATGCCCTGCATCCCTTCCCCTCTCTGATTCCCTTCCAAATGGCTCAACCCCCGCCATCCCGACTCAGTGCACGGGCCATCCTTTCCTTGCCTGTAAGTCGTCGTGTTGTTGACCTCGACCACGAGCTCACCCCTTCCCTAGTCACGCCTCTGCAACCCCCCACCAGCAGTCGGTAAAGTCCGCTCGTGCGCCGTTACACCTGTCCTCGACGTCCGCCTCGACGACGTTCTCGCACGCCGTCACCTTCCCCCGATAGGCCTAAAAGACCTCGAAGAGTACCTCTTATACGTCGAACGTTCCCCCGAAAACCTCTATTTCATTCTCTGGCTCAACGACTATACCGCACGCTACCACGCCTGGGCACAACGCGAAAAGTCGTCGCGTCTAGGCAAGAAACCACACAAGGACCGCGAAACGCAGAACCGTTATCCGTATACGGCGCAAGGAGGAGGCGGAGGGCCAGCAAAGTATGCACGACGCCACGTGTCGGTGCCACCGACCCCAGATCCATCTTTGGCTATGTTTTATCTCCGTGCGAAACAAACGTTTTTCACCCCCAATGGCGAGTACGAGCTCAACATCCCTTCCGATGTTTTGGCCCCGTTTCATGTAGCCCCACACAATGGGCATCATCTGCGTCATCAAGACAGTCGGTCGTCCTTGTGGCACTCACAAAGCGTCCATCCAGATCCGGCCGTATTTACCGAAGTGGCAATCGAGGCACGGGGTATGCTCAACGAGTCGCTCAAGCGGTTCGTCAAGGCAGCGTATACCAACGTGGGGTCGCAGCGTGCCGTCTGTGGGATCGTGGCTGGGTGTGTCTTTTCGGTTATGGCTGGCATTGTGCCCCTGGTGTTGACGACCGGGAGGTGGAATATCGGTCCGCATGGTCGGATGATTCGATTGGCGGCCATACCGGGTCTTTGGTTTGGTTTGACCGTGTTGATTTCGAGTCTACAGGGCGTAGGTCGTCCCAAGAACAAGGCAAGGCATTGGCTGACGACTTTTTTTTTATCTTCTTTTGTAGATCTGTTTGATGATTTACGTTTTTGGCGATTTGAGACAGTTGCGCAAGTTTGAACTTGCGCGACCAACGATATCGAACCCGATACCGATGGCGATTTCGCCTCCCCTGCCTTTTCGGTCGACGCATCCACATGGTCAGACGCTCCATATGCCTCGAAGTACGCTTGCACCAGAAAAGGCGTGGGGTATGACTTCGCCAGCACCTTCGTCTGCTGATTCCCCTACCACGCTTACTGGACCCACTCGTCCCTATGCCCATTTTTCGAGTACGACGCTGGCCGACTCGCGCGATTCATGCGACTCGGAGTCGTGCTCGTCCATCGTGTGCAACGAGATTAACGTATCGCCTGCATTCTTTGACGATGCACCAGCCCCCGAGGGGCCTGCGACAGCGTCGGCTTTGCACAGACCCGAATACCGTCTCTCGCCGCCTTTGATCTCGTATGTCGAGCCTGCACACGTGCGACAGGAGTCTTGGCCGCGACGTCCGTCGGTGTCAGCGCCAACACCTCCCATCGGGGCCGTCATGATGGATCCAATTCAGCAGAGTACGCGGAGCGTCCAGAGTAGCGTCAAGAGCCCGTATGGGTACGGCCCCACGGCGGGGTTTATCCCCAGCGACTATCATTATGGGAGTCACAGTACCGTCAGTCTGAGTGAGACGACGCGGTCGTTGCGGAGTCAACGAAGCGCGCGGTATTTCGATTTCGACATGTTGCCGTTCCACGTACGGTCGCAGCAGGGAAGTGGGGATGTCGAGACCAATGGGCTATCATCGGCACCAAATGTCGTAGAGCCATGTCCACCGTGTGCTGTTGTCACTGCAACAGCATCCTCCCCACTCTCTCACACGGGAACAGGCGTGGGTGCCCTCCTCGGACGAGCCCAATACAAGTGCAACAACCCAAAGACGTTTTCCGGCGATGCCAAAGACCCCTCTTCGAAGCGGCACACGAAATGGTCATCATTGACGGTCTTGATTCCCTCGTTCACGGCCGGCGTACCGGCGTTCGCGGCGCCGCTGACGCAGGTGCAGTCACCAGTAGTGAAGCGTGCGCAGTGGGAGGTAGTCGTCAAGGCAGCATTGGTGAGTGCGGCAATCACGGGCGTGTTGACGGGTGTGATCGTTGGGGTGGTGCCATAGCCGCGAGGCCTGTACAGTGCTTTTCCTTCCTTCTTTCGTCCATCTCTTTCGTTTTCTTTTTTGCCTGACTTATTGACTTGCGCGCGTTTGTCTGCTGTATCATGCTGCGTGGTGTACGGGAGGTGTTGTTGTATTGCATTCCCTCGTCTTTTGCCTGTCTCCCTTTTGCTTTGCTTTACCCTATCTGCATTGTATCCTTTCTTTCCTTTTGCATCATTTTCCATTCGTCCCTTTTATCTGGACATGTTCCTTCTGCAGCCATCTAGCCAATAGCGTACCTCCCCTCTTTTGTTTTTCTTTTCCCTTAAGCTTCATCTGATCCGATCCGGTTCTTCATATTGTTCATCCTAGTCCTACTACACCTAGTCGATTCTAGTCACCCTCTTTTACTTGCTTACATCTTCTTGTAGTCGACCGGAGTTGGTCAATTTAAATGTACGACGCTCCTTATCATAATTCCTTTTTTTCCTTTCCATTTTCTTTTCTTTTTTTTTCAGCTGGTCAATGTTAGTGATTGGGTTGAAAGGGGTAGATTCGAGTAGGACATAACTAGAAGTAGAATGTGCGATGGCGTCCAGCAAACAAAGTACTAGATCTATTGTGCTCGTGTTGATGCGAACAAGTTCGATGGGCAGTATGCGGAATATAATGAAGATATGCAGGCTGATCAGAAGGTTAGATGTAGTGGACATTCATTTGTTCCACGTTCGAACACATCCATCCTCCATCCACACATGCAGCGCTGGACCCTTGTGGATCGATCGACAAGCCTGCTTTGAACCTGTTTCGACTTTCGAACGTATGTTGCGGCACGTGGAACGCGTCCAGGGTCGCAGTGGATGAGATCCAGAGCACGAGATGGCATCATTACAGTATATCATTATCATTATACATAATGACTCCTTGACCGTGATACCCAACGAAAGGGACGACGGCGTTTCGACTAAAAAGAGCCATTTGAAAGATGTGAATGTGAAGTTGTGGGTCCGATCCGGGTCCGGACCAGGTCAGGTTACATGTCATGACGAGTAGCATAAAAAAAAAATTCAGGAGAGGAAAATGGAAGAGACGGTGGGAACACATTTGGAGTCTAGACGGTTTTGATATCTCCGTTGGCAGTGGCGTCTCCATTTTTCTTTAAAAAAAGTTTTTTCTTATGGGAATGGCGTGTGACATGCCAACGGATGCATGCTCTCATCACCGCCCCGTTTGTCCGGGTCATAGACATACTAGCATAGGGTCATCGTACTATGATGGATCACTGACATAGTCCAGTACCCTGGATACTCAAGTACTCACCATCACAGATGCTCTGAACCCTTCTCGTGCAAACCATCTCATTTTTACTGCCGCCGCAAGCTCGCCTAGAAACGCTGGAATACTTACCGTACATCCTGGAAGCGCGTCGTTGAAATGCGTGTACCAGGTCCTGAAAGGAGTTGTTCAGGTTGAATGCGGTGGACGTTAGGCTTTGCGAGTCGACGTCCTGCACTCGGGTCCAGGAAAGCAGGCCTCGAGGCTAACGCGAGTACACGATGCGGTGGGAGTATCGGGTATATATTCAACTCGTTGATGATCGTGTGTACGCCAACCTATTACCAGGCCCGAGAAGCAGTCATGTTAGACATACCTTTTTCAGACTGAACTTACCTTGTCCATCAAGCTCGAGCTAAAGTGGGAGGGCGACATGCAGGTGCTTCTTGGTTTGGGACGATGGACTCTTTCAAGTCATCCGTCATGCTCGGCTTTTCGTGTCAACTGTTAAGATGGTTAGCGAGACCGAGAGACTTGTTCTTGGTGTGCAGAACACATGTGTCTCCTGGTTCAGAACAATAGCTTCATGCGTCGTGCCCATCTTGCAGTGCCGACTGGTGAGACACAAAGCAAAGCTATCCGACGGGCTCGCCCGAGTGGGGACCATTTGAAAAGGGTTGGAAGCAGGGAGAGCACTGCGCAGACGGGAATTAAAGAGAAATGAGATATGCTGTACAAACACAGCCTACATGTGTGTAGTGTCGGGCGGAGGAACTGGGACGAGCCCTGACGCTGCTGTAACGCAGGGTCATCCATTAAGGTTAGGTCACGTGCAATGCCGTTTCACGGTCAAGGTCGACCTCACTGAGCTTGCATATTTCGAGTTGCTCACGAAATGCTAACAAGTTTTTTATATATTGTCTACATGTACTCACTATAGTCTTTGAGGCATATAAACAGTATATCTCTTAAGTTTTTCATATGCTTTATTGTGAAGAACATTTGCAAGTTAACTTGCTTTAATGATTATGTGTACTGCAGTTTTATGGACTTGAAATCCATGAGGCTTTGAGGTCTACTCCTCTAAGGTGTATTTTTCTTTTGTTGCTCAAGATGTATTATGGTCTGTGAGGCATATAAATAATATATCTCTTAAGATTCTCATATACTTTGTTGTAAAGGGCATTAGCAAGTAATCTTGCTATAATGGTTATTGAAACAACCTCAATAGAGAGTTGTATCTCTAACCAACCAACCAGAGCCACTGTTGGCAATGAGAGCCACAGGGATTAGCTAGAAGGAGTATCTTCTTGTGATCTTGAAGTAAATAGGTGAGTAAAGTCCAGCTAGCCTTTGCTAGAATCTTTGGAGTAGGAATCTCCAAGAGGCTTTCCTCTGGAGCATCTATTGTAAGGGAAATCTCCAAGACCACTAAACTGGGGATCCAGTCCAGCATCCTTGGTCTTTATATACTATCCTACTGTATGTACATGTTTGGCTCTACCATAACAGGAACAACCAATAGGAATACTCTAAAGTATTAAGATATTCGTAAATACTGTTACGGAACAGTGGAGGAGATCTCCTATGCCATATCCTGAGGCGCTGGACCCCCCGTCTTTTTCTTCTTTCCTAGAACAGGCAATGGATCTTGAGGCGGACTTCTTCAGTGGACTAGCATGGGGAGACTCCCTGGACATCTGGAACGCATCCCCTCCTTTACTGGAGAACCAGGAGAACATTCCGCTGGGGAACCCACAGTGGTTCACTTGGGATGCCGAGGGATTAGCGGAGTTCCTTCTCCACGTGGACCGCCCCTTTCCTTTTCTTTGACTAATTCCTTCCCTTTATTCTTCCGGCCCCATCTGGGAAGCTGACTTCTCGATTAGGATATACTGACTTGCTCTTACATTTCCAAAGTCATCATCTCACCCATACCTTCTTCACATAGCAGCCGGAGGTGACATTACCCCTTCCCTTTTACCGCTGAGTCATACTTTATCCGCTTTAGAGATAGTCTTTGAACCTTCCCCTCAATTAGGGGGAGTTTCCATGCACTGCCCTTCTTTTTTTATCCATAGGCAGTGCATGACTAATTAAACTATACTTTTATTCAGGATGCTTTCCATTCTTCGCTCCCTAAAAGGGAGTGAACCTTATTAACATTCGAGAAACCTTTTCGAATGGTAGTAAGTTCCCATACCTTCCAGATATAGTATATAAGCACCCCTTGTAACCTTAGTAGCTCTCTAGCTAAATTCTACGCAATCTTATGTGAAGTCTTTACGCTGCACCTTGGAAAGGTGGACGAGTTACCTTTCCTTGAGAGAGTCCTATTCCGGCAGCTCCTTAGCTACCGACTTATCATCTTCACCAAAACCCTCATGGCCTGACAATCAGTACTAGCAGTGTGCCTGCAGTACACTCCCAACCTAGGAGTCTTCGACCAGCTAATCTCTGATGTACTCGGACTTCACGTCCCGCGTTCCATATCAAAAGAATTTAGCTCTTTGAATCATCCCCCTGTATCTACAGGTTAGGAACCCATTCCCCCAAGATTGCACACCAACCTGGATCAGACGACGAATTACAACAACCCCCTTCCCCCACCTCCACCTCTATACATAGGACCCCTATCCCAGATACATACACTTCGATGCCCCTGGAGCAGAGCGACTACTGGAGCTCCTCTTCTCTCCCTCTCCAATCCAACAGCAAGTCCTCCAATCCTTATTTGAGGAGAACCCATATCTACATTTCCTACTTTCCCAACTTGGATCAGTGGAAGCCTGACCCCTGATCTGCACCTGGACCCTGAGATATCAACTAGCTGGTTGCCACTACAACCAGTGGCCCCTGTCCCCACCCCTGCAGCCTACCCACTACTGGAGTACTTCGCTGCATGAACCACTGACACTGGGAAGTGGAGATCAAGACAAGGATTTGCAAGGACCTGGGAACAGATCCAACAAGAACTAGACGAGCCAGAGGAGGGTCAAGAAGAAATGGCACCCACGGAAATTAAAGCAGCCCTCCTGGCTGACTTTTCAGGGAATAGTGAAGATGCAATATGGTGGATAGCAGCTATGGAGAACTATTTTACAGTAAACCCGGAAATATACAAAACTGATCTAGCCAAGGTGGTTACCGTGTTGAACAAGATGCTGAAAGGAAGAGGACGAGTGTTCGCAGAAGGGCAGTTCGCCCTAGACACTAATATGAAAGATGATGAGAAAACATGGAGCAAATTTGTCGAAAGGTTCACCAACTCCTTTGTGTCTAAGGAGGAAGTCGCAGATGCCAGGAGAAAGATCGGAAATCTCCGCCAAGAAAGAGGACCGTCAAACATGAAGACTGCCCAGAAATACATCCAAGATTTCCAACTCCTTGCCGCGAAGTCCGGAGTGACTGATGAAGGGGCACTCTGCGAATGGTTCGTCAGAGGATTGAACCACGATATTGCCAGGAATATCATATTACTCAAAGAACTGACCACTATAAAGGAGTGGGTTGAGGCCGCCCAAAAGCAGGTGCAGCAACTGGAGCGGGTATGAGATTTATCTGGAGGACAATTCACCCATCAAGGAGGAAATGGAGGAGGAAGATCGTCAGGAAAAGATCCCAATGCAATGGACATAGATGCGATCAGACTGTTGTTACGGAACGATGGAGGCGCTCCCCAACCCCGTTTCCCGAGGCGCTAGATGCGCCGTCTTTTTCTTTTTCTTCAGGACATTTCGCGGACATGCAGGATGACTTCACAAGCTCCTTAGCTTGGGGAGATTCGATAGATGTCTGGTCAGCCTCACCCCCACTCCCAGACAATCAAGAAAACGTTCCCCCCAGAGACGAGGAGTGGTTCACCTGGGACACCCAGGAGTTGTATGACTACGTAAGGAGGCATGAGAACACTTTCCCCTTTAATTCCGAATAGGTTTCTTTTATTTATTTTCACTGATCACTTCGAATATGTTCGATCTATTCCCCAGTTATCGTCAGTTACCTAACCACCCTTCCCACTCCACACAGCATCTGCCAGTCTAGGTATTACCTTCCTTCTACCCGATAGATCTCACATATTTCCTTTTCGATCCATTGAGGTAATTCTCTCACGTCCGTGGGAGGATTTCCATGCACTGCCCTTCCTTTCCATCCATAGGCAGTGCATGCCGTCAATTGCGGTATTTACAACACGATCTCCTCAACGATGAGATCTTTCTCTTTACAGACGCTCTTCCATTCCCTGCCGCTCTTTAGGCAGGTAGTATTCCGGAATCCCCATGGGGAATAGATTCCCATCCTATTCCCCTTATGTATAAATAGTGCCCATGTAACTCTGTACTTTTCCTTAGTTAGATTCTATGCAATCCAACGTGGAGTCAACTGCACCTTTGAGTGAGGAAGGTTCTTTGTTCATCGAGAGAGTTCTTCTGAGGCACTGCCTCAATCACTACTACATCCTTTATACTCAAGGGACCTGCGCCAGGGCCAATATTCTTACCGGATTCATACGGCGTTGTCTCCACCTTGGATACGTCGATCACTACGTTGCCAAGAGACTTGGCCTCCACATCCTGCGTTCCGTATCAACTGTCACCTATGGAAAGAGCATGCCAAGTCAAGAACGGCCTTTGCTTCATTTGTGGAAAGAAGGGATGTTCCACTCGAAACCACAAGAGATCAGGTTCGGCCAGAATAACCAAGAAAACCAGAGAAGTCTTGGACGGGGTAACAAAGGACCTGCCAATGCCCGATGAAACTGTGGAGTACATACAGAAGGTGCTCGATAGCAAAAAGGGGACGAAGGACCAAATCCTCAAGGTCCTACAACAGGTCTATGAAGACGATGAATTCGCTGATGACAAAGACAACTGTGGAGAAGAAAAAGTGGCAGTACTTTCCACTAAACTCAAAGAAAAAATCACTAAGATTAGAGGTTTTTGAGAAGAGGATGGAAGATGATGTTTCCCTCCTCTAGACTACCAGACAACACTGTAATATCAAATGAATGATGATCAATGACTATCCCTGTAACTGTTTGAACCCCGTCTGGAATCATCGAAACCTATGCCCTGATCGACAGTGGAGCCACCAGCAATTTCATCAATGCCAAGCATGCCCGAAAGTGGAAAATTCCCCTTGCTAACTTAAAAAACCCATGAGATGCTATCAACACAGATGGATCCCATAACGCTGGAGGAAGTATCACCCAGCAAGGATTCTTAACCATGACCATAGGAGGCAAGACCTGGAGATGAAGCCTGATGGTACTAGGTTCTGGCAAAATGCCAATCATTCTAGGAATGGCATGGCTTGCCAAAAAAAACCCAATAATAGACTGGGAGAAACAGGAACTTCTCCTAGTATCCAATGAAGAAGTCGAGGAGAGACCACTGCAAGTGGCACAGCGATACCTGGCCAAATATATTGCTGAGGATTTGGACAACCCCTCTGAAGAAGTGATTATCAGAGAAAGTCTTGACGAAGAAATCTGCAAAACCACAGTATCCACTGAAATCGCCAGCAAGCAAATCTACCAAGAGAAGACCCTGCTGAAGGAGTACTGAGAGTATTGGAGGGTATTCTCCGAAGAAGCAGCCACGACCCTACCCCCATTCAGGAGTTACGATCATTGGATTGAACTCACTAAGGAATTTGTGCCTAGACGAGCCAAGAACTATTCCCTGAACCCTGAGGAAACTACGGTGTGCCAAGAGTTTATTTCGGAACACTTGAAGAGCAGGAAAATAACCCAATCTACTTCCCCCCAAGCTTCTCCCTTCTTCTTCATTAAAAAGAAGGATGGGAAGTTACAACCTTGTCAAGATTACCAATATTTCAACTCCATGACTGTTAAAAATGCCTACCCTCTCCCCCTGATGGCTGACCTAGTTGATAAAGTCAAGGATTCGCGCATCTTTACCAAAATGGACGTGTGCTGGGGGTACAACAATGTCCTCATTAAAAGAGAAGACCGGTGGAAAGCAGTGTTTATCACCCCAATGGGGTTATTTGAACCCACTGTAATATTCTTCAGCCTATGCAACTCGCCAGCCATGTTTCAAGCATTAATGGATGACATTTTCACTGATTACTTAGCCAAGGGGTGGCTAATCATCTATATGGATGACCTCCTCATCCACTCGGCTGACCAGACAACTCACGACGCAAGAACAAGAAAGGTGCTCGCCAGATTAGCAGAGCACCACCTATACCTCAAATTAGAAAAATGTTCCTTCAATGTCCCAGAAGTAGAATACCTGGGAATGGTGTTGAAGGAAGGGAGCATAGCCATGGACCCAGTAAAACTCAAAGCCATTGAAGATTGGGAAGCACCGAAAACTGTCAAACAAGTGCGCTTATTCCTAGGATTTTGCAACTTCTATCGCAAATTCA
>JBBPJU010000307.1:0-27454 GCA_038088875.1 Austroboletus festivus
CCAGCGCTGATGAGGGGACAATGACGAGGATGATGCGCTCTATTCGGCAACTTGGATTCCGTCGACTGGCCGACTTTTTCCGCATGCCTGTCTCGTTCGACTATGCGCCTTATCTGCGGGCATCTTTTAATGTCATCATTTCACCGCGGCTCGCTCTCCTCGACCAAGAAAACACCCAAGCGCCATCTGCCTTACTCGATGTTTTTTACCTGTGGGCGTCTCGACCGGAGTATGTCTCTTATTTGGTGGACTATGATGAGCGCGTTCTACCCAAGGTTTTGGACTGCTTGGTCGCGACCAACGTCAAGCCTGCCGTGTTGATGCACGTCTTTGATATCGTCGATCGCTTACTCGTGTTTGCTTCCGAGGACGAGACAATTGCACATCGTATTGTGGAACCCCGTCTCTCGATCTTACTCAGGAATCTAACGACACTCGTCGAGCGGACCAAGAGCGACCAACACTTGTCAAGTCCGATTACCCAGCGCCAGATCGGCATCTTATCTCAAGTTGCGAATCATATCACTGACCCCGCGCAAGCATCGATTCTCGTGGGTTTGCTCTCGCCCCTCTTGCGAAAACCTGGAAAGGTGGTTCCTGAAAAGACAAAGGTCTATTTGTTGGCAATCTTGAACAACCTTTTTACGTTGGTTCCCGAGTTGTCGGACTTGAACTCGTCGACGTTTGCAAGAGTCTACGAGTTGCTGTCTCATTCATTCCTTACCTTTCGTTCGAATGGTGCTCGAATTGCGCTTACGGCGACATTCAACAAGTTGGCCATCATCCACCCGAGTCTTCGAGATCTTGCTTCGTTGCTGGAGTCACTGAATGCATGTTCCGTGAAACGAGTGAACGAATCTGACTTTGATCGTCGGCTGGAGGCATTCACGACGCTCAATGAGGAGCGTTACACTAATCTATCCCCTCGCGAGTGGCTGCCTGTATTGTACAATGTGCTGCATTTCGTTCAAGACCCAGAAGAGCTCGCCATTCGTAACAATGCCGCGCTTACACTCCGCCGGTTCATCGGGGTCGTTGCGTCCGATACACCGTCCGCAACCGAAACTGAGCCGATCTTCATGCGCACCATTCTCCCTGTACTCAAGAATGCGTTGCGATCCAGGGTGGAGCTCGTCCGCGCCGAGGTCCTTGGCGTCATCGCCTACGCCGTAGCCAAATGCGAGCACATCTCATCGCTCCAAGAGATGCGGCCCCTACTTGCAGGTGGTGACGATGAGGCAAGTTTCTTTACCAACATCCATCATATTCAAATACATCGACGGACTCGTGCGCTTCGTCGGCTCGGCGAACAATGCGGGCAGGGCTACTTGCGAGGCAGGACGCTCATGGAAATTTTCGTGCCGCTCGTGGAGCACTATATCGTTTCGACGGCGTCACTGGACCATTTATTGGTCGCCGAGGCGATCAGTACACTCGGCCGGATTGCCAAACAGTTGCCGTGGTCGGGGTATTACAGTTTGGTTCAAAAGTACGTGCGGGGCTCCAAGGATAAGGACGAGGCTGTTCGTGTGCATGTGCGCACGCTGGTGTCTATACTTGAAAATTTCCATTTTTCAATGGAGGCAGTTCTGGAGGCGGACGCTACTGCTGTTGTTGCTGAAGGCGAAGTGCCAGATGGGGAGGAAAACACGATCGAGGTTCAAGAACCTGTGCCTGTCATCCCCTCTGCAGACGTGAAGAAAGTATCCGACGCTGTAAACATTCGACTCCTTCCAACGTTGATCGGCTACCTGGAAAACCGGGACGAGAACGAAGACAGCCTTCGTATTCCCGTCGCGCTTGGGATTGCCAACGTTGCGCTACACCTTCCAGCTAATGCGAAGGAAGCGCAGATTGGGAAGCTGCTGACGGTGTTGAGTCAGGCACTACGCAGTCGATCTCAGGAAACGCGCGATCTCGTTCGCGACACAATGTGTCGCATCGCCGTCGCGTTGGGACCTGGGTATCTGCCACTCACCCTTCGCGAGTTGCGAGCGGCGCTCGTACGTGGTCCGCAGCTCCATGTACTCGCCTACGTCACACATGCCTTGCTGACGTATGTCACCTCGACCGACCGTGGCGAGTCCGCGTTCAATGATCTCGACGCGTGTATCGAGGATATTGCGCACGTGGCCGCCGAAGTCGTGTTTGGCGAATCTGGCAAGGACGCTCAACACGAGGACTTTAGGACCAAGATGCGCGAAGTCAAGGGGAGCACATCGAAGGGTCTTGACTGTTTTGCCTTGTCTGCGCGGTACGTCTCGCCGACTCGGATCAGTGCGCTGTTGTTACCACTTCGATCGGTAATGGAGGTGACGAACTCAGCCAAGCCGATGCAGCAGGTGGACGAAGTACTTCGGCGGATCGCTGGAGGACTCAATTCGAATGCGCGACTAAACCCGCCCGAGTTGTTGGTGTTGTGTCATACGCTTGTCAGTCAGAACGCAAAGTTTTTGCAAGAGGCAGAGAGGAAGGTGGAGGCGAAGGGGGGACGCAAGGACGATTACATTGTGCAGGCGAAGCGCAAGACTGTGGCCGACAATGATCACTATAGTCATAATTCGTATCGGTGGGTCCGGTCTATTTCATGTACGCATAAGCTGAGTCTATTTGAACCAGGTTCGTTGTGTTCGGATTGGACCTGTTCGCGACGGCTTATCGGCGGTCGCGATTCGACTTGCAGGACACACAGTTGCTGGCGAGATTGGGGCCGCTTGTCAACCTGATCGGGAACACGCTGTACGCTGAATCAGAGGCAGTTATCATTGCAGCTCTCAAAGCTGCTCCTTGTATCCTCCAATGTCCATTAAAAGCTGTTCCCACCTCGGCGTCGCTCGTGGCGCGCCAGATCCTGTCCATTATCCGTTCCGTGGGGAGTGCCGAATCCCAGGTGGCTCAAACGGCTTTCAAATCACTTGCAACGATCCTACGGGAGTGTCCTACCTCGAATGTCAAGGAGGACGATCTCTTGTTCCTTTTCCAGCTCCTCGCGCCCGACATCGAAGAGCCGAGTCGGCAGGCTAGCGTGTTCGCGCTCCTACGCGCCATTGTCACACGCAAACTCATTGTGCCCGAGTTGTACGATCTCATGACGTCCGTGTCTTCGATTCTGGTTACCTCGCAGTCTGGACATACGCGTGAAGTCGCGCGGTCTCTCTTACTCCAGTTCCTACTCGATTACCCACAGGGTGCCGGTCGTCTACAAACCACACTCGCCTTTTTCGCGCGGAACCTGTCGTATGAGCACGTGTCGGGTCGCTCGAGTGTCCTTGAGCTACTGCACGTGCTTGTGACCAAGTTTGACGTAGGCTTGATGGCCAAGCACGCCGAGATGCTGTTTGTCGCACTCGTCCTGTGTTTGGCCAACGATACGGAAAAGTCATGTCGAGTGGCTGCGGCGAGCGTAATTCAGGTACTTGTGCGGCGATTGCAAGGAGAGGGGCAAGATCAGCTGGTACGGCGGGTGGTGGTGGAGCACTTACATGCCTGGGCGGGGCAGAAGGACAAGGGGGCATTGCGCAGTGTTGCAGTGCAGGTGTACGGAATCGTCGTAGATGCGTTGCAGCGGGCAACGGTGCCGTATCTTGACGCGATCTTGGAGGACTTTGCAGGTATTGCGGAGAGTAGTTGTGTGCTGCTGTCTGGCGCCACTGAAGAAGATGGCGAGGGCGAAATGGACGTGGATGTGGACGCAGCAGAAGGCCTAGAGGGGGAATGGCATGCGACGTATCAGATGTTACAAGGCCTCATCAAAGTACTACAGGTGTTTCCGGAAGCAACGACCGAGCCTGGCAAGGTACGATGGACGGCAGTCGTCCAGCTGCTCACATTTCCACATGCCTGGGTGCGGAGTGCTGCGTGTCGGTTGCTTGGGGTGCTCTTTGCAGCGTGTACGACCGCGGGGGTGGCCGAAGGTGAGGGCGAGGACGAGGGTGCAGATGCAGAGGGATGCAGAAAGGTATTGACACGAGCGGGTATGAGGGACGTGGCAGACAAGTTGGTTGTGTTGCTCAGGAGCCCAAATGTGGAAACCGCGACGGCGTTGCAGGCTGTCAAGAACCTATTCTTCGCTGGAAAGTGGTTTGTGGCACATTTGTCGGATGTAGGTGGAAGTGTTGGGGACAGGAATGGGGGTGGCAGTGATGGGAGTGATGATGGGGATGGGGATGATGAGGAACGAGATGAGGATGATCAGAGAGGAGAAAGGGAAGGAGAGAGGAAGACAAAACAATGGGACGCGCTTCCTTGGCTTTTCTCCAAGCTTTCGTATCAAGCTCGATCTGCACAAATTGCGCGACGAAATAAATCGACGGCACCGGTACGTAGCAGCAGCCTGACTGCTCGTATTGTATTCGCTGATGTGTCTTTATCATTGGATACAGGCAAATTGGGTGCTGTTGCCCTTATCGGTCCTGCGTTTCTTTGCGGCGATGACGTCGTTTATGGAACCGTCCCAGCTGGAACGATTTTTGCCACACATCCTTACGCCCGTTTACCGTATCACCGAGGAAGACACGATCCGGGATTCCGGAATGGGTGCGTCGTTTATATATCTTTTTCCCGCTGGTCCTCATACCAGATAAACGCTTTCAGAGGAACTCAAAACAACTGCTGTCGAGTTGCAAGACCTTGTCCAGGCTAAAGTAGGCACGACGGCGTTTGCAAACGCGTACAACCGTATTCGACAGGGTGCAGTAAGTGTGCAGCAAGCAAGGCGGATCGCGCGGGTGACCAAGGTGCGTTGTGGGTTAATGAGCGGGAATTTAATCCTGCTCTCACTTGCCATCGCGTGCTTATGAGAGGACAGGCGACGACGGACCCTGAAGCGGCTGCGAAACGCAAGGTGGCGCGCAATGTGATGAAAAAGGAGAGTCGGAAACGAAAAAATAGGGCGCTTGCGTGCGTGTTGTTTCCAATGTGTAAAACTTGTGCTCATCGTCACACAGTGAAAGCCGAGGACGTATCAAGAGACGGCGGGAAGTATGAATGCGTAAGATGTTTGGGCAAAGATGTTTGGGCGTTGCGTTTAATATATTCGTTGCTTTCGTTATTTTTTTCCTTGCTCCTTGTCTTTTTTGTCGCCAGCTATTATGTATTGGCTGTCTGGGCATGACTCTCAAAAAAATCCACCGCTGTCTAACTGGATCAAGACTCTCTCTGGCCCATTCATCGGACATATCATGCATACAACTACCCAATAATTTACGAACCGTCGAACAGTTAGAACGAAGAGTAGGAAAATATACAAGCCTAGGAATACTCTTCTTCAGTTATTAAAAGTGTCCAAATCGTACCATCCAGGTCTTCACATCAACCGCTTTAGTTCCGTACAAGCTGAGTGGAGCCTCTGCAGCTTTTCTTGGCTTTCTTGACGGGCAG
Source organism: Austroboletus festivus (assembly GCA_038088875.1). NCBI lineage: Eukaryota > Fungi > Basidiomycota > Agaricomycetes > Boletales > Boletaceae > Austroboletus > Austroboletus festivus. The sequence goes on from JBBPJU010000307.1 coordinate 5,380, forward strand.
ACACGATATAGATGGGCTCTTCCAACATGTCCTTGCAGCGTTGATACCCATCCTGCCCTGTCATGTGGAGTCCTTCTTGGAGGACCTTATCAATACCCTTTTGTATACCGAGTACCATTTCTTGGTCGATGGCGCTCGGAACATTGTCTACGAAGCGCTTATACGCCACTATAAACAATGAAACACCATGAGCCACCTTGTTCGCACAGTTGTACTGTGGGCCTGACTCTACCTTGGAAATATGCACGAACGCTCGCCATGACATTTAATCCCGCTTCGAATGGATCCGGTGGAAGTAGCTTGGCAAGGTCGGCTACCTGGACAGATATCCCGTACGTACTGAGACCGACAAGGATGTTATTGACTGGGCTTTTGAAGGTAGTTTGGTCCCTTTTGAGCCTTGCTACCAAATCACCATCTTCCTGCGCAGCCTTGTAGTAGGCAAGGAACTTGTCCTTGTAGTCCGCGTAATAATGTCTGTTCAGCGTCTTTGGGTTGCGCTCGAGCTCGGAGAGCCAGCGAACCCCTTGTGCGGTTTTGTCGGCAGCTTGATCTAGGTGATCATTCATGATCATCCTTGAGATGTGACGGCTTAACCTTGATAGAACCGGTGGAGAACAGGTCACGTACAAAACAGCTTGCGCAGCGCTCCCGTTACCTATGTGTCCAAAATGGGAATGAACAAGTTTTGCAACATCGGCTTTCAGAACTGTATAAACATGTTGCAAGAGAGCCATTGCTGGTGCATCCCATTTGTCCGTGATGCTCTTTATATATGCGCGCTGAACAACAAAAGGATAATTGTCTGGAAGTTCTCGTGTGCGTGCGCTGACACAGATTTCCATCAACGCTTGAGTCATCGAGAGAAACTGTCACTCAAACCTACCTCTGAGCTCGTTTGAGGACCTCGTCGACATATATTTTCGTTGAGGTATTTGTTGGTTCTGGCACATCGTCTTCTTCGTTGGAAAGAAAATTTGGCTTTTCTAACACCTTTCTCGTCGACCGAGGCCATGGAACAAAGTTTGGTGCGGTCTCCCGTATCTCACGTTTGAAAATCTCTTCATGTGGATTGATAGTTTGCAACAGCCCATCCTCATCGGGTGTACCCTCAACCCGGTGCTCCAGGTCACGGACAAAACCGATGATGATATGGAACACTTCGCTAACGGGATCATCGGACGGAGCTCTCGGAAGAGAACTTAACGTTTGTTCTGTGTCTTGAATAGCCATCGTCAACTCTTCTCGGATTTGGGGGAGCCTCGTCAAGTATTAGAACGCTACCCAGCGATGAAGACGATGGCCACAAAGGACCAACCTACCGTTGTGCGATGAGATCAGATAAAAGGAGACTCAACCTCTGTGTTAGGCAACTAGTCCTCAAGCAGAGGTTATACGGTGCTTCAAGAGAAGACCATGGCCGAGTCGAACTGAACCATTCGTTCTCTTGTCGACGCGCCTCGGCCCAGGTAATCCCTTGAGAGACATCTTGAGAAGAAGGTTGCTTGACGCAGTACCAGTTATTGGCTAATTTTTCGGTTTCGTTTCGGAGAATCTTCAGCCATGACAGCTCTTCGCCAGGGGGGATGCGATCGGGTTTGGTGAGTACACCTGTTTAAAGAGCAATATGGAGCCTCTGTGGACAACACGAAAATTTTAATTATCCAGTCCTTACCAACAGTCCTTTGCCCATCTGGGTCATACTTCTTTGCAAGATGATGTGCTCCTTGGTTCTCAAAGTCGGCTAGCAGACAATGTGGTCACATAAGACGGAATCCGAGACAAAATATTAATGCTTACTTTCACATGCAACTGTAAGTAGAATAACGCAACTCGGCCTCTCTATATATGAGATGACCAGAGAGTGAATAAGTTCAATATCATGCTCGTCTCCCCCCCTTCCGACACTGGCAATAAGACCCGGGAGATCTACGAATGAGAGATCTGTCAATTCCGAACCACTAATCTCCAATGAAACATAGTTTTTGGAGAACGAAATTTCATTTTCGTCCGGCAGATTGTCCTGAAGAAGGTACTTCTTAGGGTCAGTAGATGGGTTGAGGATTGCGTGCTGAGCACGCCAAATGCGATCATCGATAAATGACTTCGAAGTAACAGGGTTTCCAAAGGGAACAATGGTGACAGGGATAGGCATACCCTGGGCATCAGTGCTAAAATGGAGTTTAACAGAGCATTTCCAAGGAGAATTTGAGTGCGATAATTTGCATTCTATAGGACATCTACAAAAAGGTAGTAAGGAAAAGGCAAAAAGGAGAGAAGCTGCCTTACCTGGTACACGTTCCCGATGAGCGAGGCAGGGTGATGCCCGAGATGGACTCAATCAGGGACGACTTTCCTGCACTCTGATTTCCAATTACTGCGATCATAGGGAGATCAATGTCGGTTTGCACCCTGCAGAAAAGATGTCAGATGCTGGGATGCATGAATGACAAAGAATTTAAGATACCCAGTATCACGTAGACGATTCATTAGCTGAAGCATCATCTTTCGCTTCCCAGCACTGTCAGGGCCTGAGAGCCCTACAGCAACCTCCTCACCAACAATGATTGGTGGAGAGCAAATTCCGGTGCTTTGAATGGTGTTACTGGTAGGATCCATGACAGTAGACAATGTATTTGAGCTATCTCTAGTCTGTTTCTTTGATGGAAAAGTGATAGGGGAGCTAATAATAATTGGAGTGGAAGCTGGAGCGTCTTAAGTATAGAGGAGGCAATAGGGGCCCGACGAGATTTTGACGAGCCTGAACCCTTCTGGCTTGTGCACTGTTTATTTTTTTTTTTTTTTTTTCATTTGAGGCGGAACGATCGAGCTATGTATTGGTCTCTTTCTTTCCCAGTTTCGTGTTTTTCTGTTTCAGGTACGATAGCTGTTCATCTAATCTAGTAAGTGATACTATCAAGTAGCAACTGACTAGTCTAGTTCTACTTACTACGGTATCATAAATTTTATTATTCTTGTTTAGGGATCAAATGCAAGTACAAATTCGGTATCTGTGACCAATTTATTCCACTGATTTAGGCAATCCGTTTTCGCGTATGTACTCAGTATGTTGGATTAGATCATTATTTCCGAACCACGGTCAAATAAGGTGCGAGAACATAGTTCATGATCTATAATATGTTTAAAGAACATATCTCGCCTTTGATCCCTGGTCAGAGTATGTCCTTGCATTTTATTTGTCCTTGCCTGCGGTTCTCATAGCACATTTAATCGCTTCGGCAGTTACCTGCACTTATTTGGGCGGAGCTTTGCCAAGTTTCAGAGAGCTACGTTACTGTTCGACTGCATCATATTCAATTCTTCGATTCCAAACTAACACTTCCGACCGCGGTAGTAGTGCCGTCATGTCAAGCGCCATCCCAAGGCTTGCATATCTCCCTGATGGACGAATCGTCACCGGGACTTGGGACGGAGCCGTGAAAATTCGGACTTTGGAAAGCCGAAGTCAAGAAGAGACGTCGATGGAACAAGGGAAAGAAGTATCGGGTCTCGCGGTGACTAGGGATGGTACGAAGATCATCAGCGCCGATGCTTGGGGCGGGATTAAGGTCTGGGACGTGGAATCGCGAAAACTTGTCCACAAATGGACTCACTCAGAAAAGTTGTGCTCCGACGTTGCCATTTCACCAGACGATCGTCTCGTCGCAGTTAGTGGTCGGAGCGTCTGTTTTTACAGCATAGACGGAGAGCAGATCAATCATCCCATCGAGGTCGGCAAATATATCTTCTCTATCTCATTCTCACCAGGCGGCAACAAACTGGCATGTGGCACATCTAATGGGGTCCGCGTATACGACCCCAACGATGGTACACTCATCCTAGGTGGGTGGACCACTCAAAAACTTCTCGATGGTTTCCGCTGTGTGCTGTGGTCACATGACGGAAGCAAGCTCTTCTCTTGTGATGACGAAACCATTCGTTGCTGGAACGCTAGTACGGGACGACAAATTGGAAATCCATGGACAGGGCACCTTGACGCTGTAGAATCTCTCTCCCTTTCTCCAGATGGGTCGATCCTTGCAAGCGCGTCCTGGGATAAAACCGTTCGTTTCTGGAAGACAACGTCGGGTAGCCCTGTCGGACACCTAAAACACACTGAATGGGTGAACTCTGTTTCTTTCTCGCCTTCTGGTCAATTTGTGGCATCCACAACTTGTGATGGACGAATACACATGCACACGTGGCGGATGTTACAGTTGGATTCCGTTGAGGATCAGGTAACAGCTTCCTTTGCACGAACGATCCGTTCCCGGTTTACGTTTCTCCATAGCTATTAGTTGCTGAGCCTCTCACGGTATATGACAACCCATCAGCAACGGAACACCATCGAACATCCAACTTCTAGTATGTCCCTTCAGTAATGTGTTGGTCTCGCTGTCTCTTTTTCGAGCAAACTATTTGTTAGTGCAAGATTTCCCCCACCGCCAGACGTCACAGAATATATTATCAAAGCCAGTGCCCAGTATTACGCTGGGGGAGGTTTTGGGGATATATACAGATGTCTGTACCATAATGCAAAAGAGGTTCGAGTAAGGTGCACACCTTGGGCTACCTTATTAACCTCTCCCCAGGTTGCGGTCAAGGCATTGCGATTCAGGTTCGCAGTCGATGGAGACCAAGATGACAGATCCAATAAGGTGATTAATAGTGCCATTACGGAAATTCTGTTGTATGATACTCCCCAGATGCTCCGCCGCGAGCTTGGAATTTGGAAAAGACTTGACCATCCGAACATTGTACCTTTCCTCGGGATTGCACATGGATTTGGAATGTCTGATTCCATGTCGTTGGTATCGTCGTGGATGTATAATGAGACGCTTAACAATTTCTTGACGAAGCATGACAGTAATTTGACTGTGACACATCGACTGCAATTGGTACGCTGCTTGCTCTTGAGCGCTTTTTCACCTTCTCACCCAGTAGAGAAGCTCTTGGATATTGCCAATGGGCTAGACTATTGTGGGTCCCTGTTCTCATTCCAAAGATTTTGAAGGATGACACGCTACAGTGCATTCTGTTCCTATCGTTCATGGTGACTTGAATGCTGTGCGTTACCATGAAATCTCTAGGGATGGTTTTGACTAAGATTGAGACAGAACAACATTCTTCTGGATGCAAACTGTACTGCACGCTTGAGTGACTTTGGTTATGCCTCGATGGTGGGGTGCATCCCTGGAGTGTTGGATTATCTCCAAAGGACGACCGCACGACCGGGCGCATTGCGCTGGAGTGCGCCAGAACAAATGAATTCCGAAGAATACACACCCACACCGAAGAGCGATATATATTCCTTTGGGTGCACTGGTCTTCAGGAAGGTTCGATCCTCATGATAGATATGTCTATTTGATTTGATTATAGGTATTATCCGGAAAACAACCGTGGTCCGAAGTTCGACATGATATGGCCATTGTTCGGCGCTTGTTAAACGGCGAAACTCCAGGTCGACCAAAGTCTCGACAGATAGATGACGTACACTGGGATTTTATCCAACGCTGTTGGTCAGCTATAGAGGAGCGACCCACTGCGCGGGAAATTATCATCGCCATTCAACAATTCTTGGACTGCTCGCCGCAATCGCAACCACTGCACAACTTACTGACGAGTATTCTTGCGGGTGCGCCGCAGGCATCCTCGCCGACACGGTTTTACACAGATGAAGGACGGCCAATCATATACTACGGTGCGCATCTCAGATATGTTCTCGTTATTCATTGCTAACCACGGAGTTTGTGCATGGACAGTCAAGGCATTGTACGACTATACGGGAGCAGCCGATGAAGAATTTGACTTCAAGGCGGGCGATATCATTGGGGTCACGGATACACCCGAGGACGGATGGTGGAGTGGAGAGTTATACGATAAAACACGGCGGAGTATGGGGCGGCATGTCTTCCCGAGCAACTTTGTGTGTACGTTCCAGCAGTTCTCGAGCCGTTCGCCGCAGTCACGACCTTTGGGTGACCTGGTGACGTCCCCATCGAGTGATGTGGTTCCTCCCCAGCGGCCACCCCAACAGCCTCCCCAGCCACCCCCGCTCAAGAGTGAGTACACAGACGACGGACGCCCAGTCTTGTTTCATGGTACGTGCATCACGTAGGTGCATGTTATCTTGGCTGATCACAGTCGCGACCCCCGGTGGTCTGTTGGGCGAGAATAGTCAAAGCCCTGTACGACTATACGGCGACGATCGATGAAGAATTTAATTTTAGCGCGGGTGATATCATTGCGGTCACGGACGCAACCGAAGACGGATGGTGGATTGGAGAGTTGTCCGATAAAACGCGTCGACAGGCAGGGCGGGATGTGTTTCCGAGCAACTTTGTATGCTGTGCATCATTTGGTCAACGCTACTTTCAGCGCTACCAAAATGCAGTAGCCAAAGTGAAGGAGACCCAAAGAACCGTGCTCCGGGACCAAAATGGTGCTTAGTGGGTACTTGCATAGATGTGACGAACGTGTTTACCGCTCTCATTTTTCTCTATCCCTCATCGCTGTTGCTTTCGTTGCATTTCATATACCATCCCTCTCTTCCACCCCCTGTTCCCTTGTAGTCGATCCCGTCAAGTCTTACGTATACCACTTTGCCTCAGGAAACCATGTTGCCAGTAATCTTTTCGCCACCATCATTTTCCTCTATCCTTCATCACCGTTGCTTTCGTTTCTTTGATATACATATACCACATTACCTCTGTTGCCAGTAATCAAATTTGCGTATCCCAACAAATTCTTAACGATCAGAATTACGACTTTAGAATATCCCCGCCAAGCTCTCCTCGCCCTCGGCCGCGATCACCTTCAGAATCTCTCGCGCATCCCTTGCCGGCCGCGAAATAGCAGGCCGCTCGTTCGCTACGCTTTCCTTGATCTTGAGCGCAACACTGCGCAAGACGCCCTGCTTGGCAAACACCGTCTCCCCGAGCCGTGGTGGATCCCCATCACTGAGTTGAAGCACCGCGAGAATGGCATGGGATGAGAGCGCCGATGGAGGCGTCCCAGAGACGAGATAAGCACTGACGACCGACGGGAGCGAGTCCGGATGGGTCGTGAACAAGGACGCCACGAGATGTGCCATCGCTTGTACGTAGTGATCTGCAAAAAAAAAAAAACATCCACATCAGATACCAGCATGACAAGGTATACCGCCTTCCGACCTTCATGCGTCCCGCGAAACGCCTCATGCACCAATGCAACACAGGTCTCCCTTGCCTTGTCGCCCACGCCGCCATGCACGACCGCACTCTTCACCACCCGTGCCAGTGCCAAGACATGGCTCGCCGCGATCTCCTCGTCGCTGCCACGCGCCCCCACCAGGAGTTCCGTCACGACCGGATCCACACGCGGCTGACTGCGCATCAACACCCCCAACGCATCCGCCGCGCGCGTCCGTACGACCAAACTCGACGTGTCGCCGACCGACTTTACAAACGTCCGCTGGAGCTGTGGAAAAAACGGTTTGACGTGATTCGGGATCCGCGCGAGCATCGTCGTGAGAGCTGACAGAATCGCGGTCTTGACGCCCGGTGGAGAGGTCGCCGCTTGCGTGGCAACGCGGATGAGTGGGCCTGTAAAAGGCACGACGAACGGTTTGATGGCAGATTCATCCGTACGTTCGACGAGGTCGCTGATCGCATAGGCGGCATTTTCACGCTGTTCGTTGCTGCCCGTGGTGAGGCCAGCAATAATAATGGGCACCGTCGGCGCTACGCCTTTTTGCAGACTGAACCCGGGCACGTCCCGTCCCGGCGCACCCGTCCCCTCGATCGTCCGACGAAGCGGAACGACCAACGGCTCCATCTCGTCCTTGGGCACCGAGGTGACAAATGCGTCGAATGCCTTCCAGGCAGCCGTATGCACCTCGACTTGGGGATCATCGAACAAGGAAATGAGTTGCCGAACCCAGTCCACCCTGTACAAGGACGAATCGAGCACCGACTCTTCACAAAAGATGGCAAACACGTCACAAGCACTTGCACGACGCACCGGCGCATCGCTCTTCGTCCTGGACGTCCTCGCGTCGGCGCATGAAACAAGATGAAAAAGAAACGTGCGCACCATCCAAGTAATAGCAACATCAGCGTATTCAGCCCCTCGGGATCCTCGATCGAACCCAATAACGCCCGCAACATCTCGTCCAACGCACCCAACAATTCTTCGTCCTTGTCCTCTTCGAGCACCTTGACCAACGCGTTCAAGATCACCGTCAAACGCTTGCTGAGTGCGTTTCCCGCGACCGTCACGAGCGAACCCAGGGCACGGGCATTAAACACCGTCATCGGACTCGCGATCAACGTAGGGATCAACACGGGGAACACCGTCGCTGCTCGAACCTAAGTACGCGCACCCATCAGAACAGCAAAGAGGCAGGAGGACGGCACGAGCACCCACCGACATGACCTCGCGAAGCGCCTGGAGCGCCGTCCCAGAACTCGCTCCAGGCTGACGCAATGCCTCCAACAGCGTCGGAATCGTCTGATCGATCGCTTTTGCTCCCATATGCTCCTGAAGCGTATCAAACGCCTTGGCAGCCGCCGCTCGCACGGTCGTATCGTCATCGACGAGCGACGTCCGAACCATGTGGATCATCTCGTTCTCGTGGCCTTCACGTTGCGTATCCGTCGTGCTCTCCCTGTCCAAGTGCATGGCGTCAACGAACAAGTATGAGCGGGGAAAACAACATACAGGATGTCGGACAACATGAGGCACACGCCCTGACGCGTCCTCGCATCCGGCGACCCCACCACACGCTGCAAAATCGGCACCATCTCGCCCAAAATCTTCTCCCCAAACTTGCGACACAGCTCGGCCGTCGTTCGCGTCGCCGTCTACACACGTGCAACGAAAAGAGATTAGATACACACCGCCTATCCAAACGCACACACCTCTTGTTGCTCGAATGCGTCGCTCGAACACAGCTGGACCAGTTGACCCACCAACTCGGACAAGATCTCGCGTACTACACGTCATGCATCACATACATCAGTACAGTGCCCCTCAGACAGAAAGCACAGCTTACCCGTCCTTGGCGTATTATGCACGAGTGCCTTCCAGATATGGATCGACGACTGACGGACGACGTGCACGGCGTCCTGTCTCGCCAAATACAACGCCGACAAGATCCGATCACGTCGTTCAGCACCGAGTACCTCTGTCAATGCCCTCCGAGACGTCTCTGCCACCGCCACCTCGGCTACTTCCTCCTCGTCGCCCGTCTCGGGTTTGCTCGTGATCCCAGAGACCTTGAACAAGAGCTCGCCTACGAGCGTGATCGACGATTGCTACCACCTAGCGTCAGCACGACACAACCACCCGCATCGATAGAGACCCACCCGAATCCGCCACCCAGGATCAAACATACCCAGCTCCAACTCGGGCAACAACAAATCGATTGCCCGACTCGCATAATTGCTCACCATCATCCGGCCCGCACGCATTGCCGCCTCGCGGACATACTCTTCCGTATCCGACAGACCGCTCAGAATCGGCGCCACGATCTTGGACAAGTGGGGCTGGAACCGATTGCCAAACGTCGCGGGCAGAAAGACGAGCAGCGACATGAACCCTTCGCGGACCGTGCTCCGGGGCGATTGGGCATTGGCGATGATGTCGGGCAACAGACCCTCGAGACGGTCCATACCCAGTCCAGAGAGGACTTCGCTCAGACCTTGCGCGGCACCTTGTCTATCGACGCCAGACGTCTCTGTCTTGAGCGTTCTCAATAAGCCAGGCACGAGATCCGGGAAATGGTCCTCCCCCAGTCGCTCGACAAGCGTTCCGAGCGTCTTGGCGGCCGTCGCACGCGCCTCTGGGACAGGGTCGATAAGGACAACGTGTACCATGGGTAAGAGCGTCGACAGGTACGGCACGAAATCTTTCGCGTCCGTCAACGACGCTAAGTTACCCACGATCTGCGCCGCCTTTTTCTTACCCTCCGCACCACGCTCTCGTAACCCACGTTCAATGATGGGAATCACCTAAAGAGAAAGAAAGAGAGAGAAAAAAACATCAATCCTCCCCTATTCATGTGCAAAAAGAAAGACCCACGAGCGCCAACGAAGAATGATCGATATAATGCATAAACGACGTCTTCAACAAGGCCGCCAACGCGCCTGTCGTCTTACCCGGATCCACGAGCGCCTTGAGCAACGTGGGCACCAACGCCTGAATCTCGGGATTACTGATCACCTCGCCAAACTGCTTCAGACTCTTGTTCGCCGACGCCTTGACTTGGGCGTGTGTGTCCGTCAACACACCCGTCAAGCGCGGAATCACGATCGGCAGCGAGAGCGAGAGCTGGCGCGGTGAGCAATAGGCCATCATGCCCAATAACTCGATCGACCCTTTCTTGGACCGCCATTGTTTCTCGTCCAGTCCCGAGAGCAGCGAAGGCAAGATCAACTTGACACCATACCCAGACATGTTGCCCATGATGACACGCGCCGCATCTTGTGCTGCCTCCCTTACGTTCGCCGTCCCATCACCAAACGCCGTCAAGAGCATCGGCAATATACACGTGATGTAAGGCTCAAACAACCGCCCAAGGGTCGACGAGAGCGTCTCAAACGCAAACAGAGCCCCTTGCCGCAACTCGAACCGTTTCTTGTCCTCGGCAGCGACACGCAAGCGCACGATCACGTCGTACGTCTTCATCGCTCCGATCCCGAGCCCTTTGATCGCCCCCGCGAGACCATACGCTGCACCGCGTCTCGCCGCATACGTCGGCGCGTCAAACAGCGTCCCAAACAACCCATCGAGGAGCGCTCTGCTGCGGTCCCCAGCCATGCGTGTCACGAGCGGAACGAGACAGTCCGAGACGGCCATTTGGACCTGTTCGGCGGGCGTCTGGAGCGCGTCGACCAATCGATCGACGATACCCGGAATCCGAGGGTCGGACGGGGCCAAGTGTCGCGCAGCACGTCCGTAGAGGATGACGACGGCCTCCTTGATCTGATCGCCCGTCTCGTTGGCTGGACTCGGTCCTGCAAGGTGCGTTTCGAACGCAGACAAGAGACCCGCTAGGTGAGATGCACCGTGATGATCTATGATGGCTGCACCGGCTTGCAACATTTGTCGACGGACGTCTGGGGCGCGGTCACCCAGTGCCGCGTCTTGGATAAGAAACTGGAACAACGGTTCGACTTGAGTCGAAGGAAAGGACGGCGCGAGATGTTCCAACGCCGATGCGATCGCGACGCGCGTCGTCCAAGGGTCTGCACGATCCAGCGTGTGCGCAATCACCATGCCCTACGTCCGTGTGTCGTATCAGTTACCAGAGGTCAAGATCGCACGCACGCACATAAGCATCAAACTCGGGTGCCAGTATTTTGGCCTAACACGCATGAGTACGCCAAATACACAAAACAAACACGCCCACCTTTTCGCGATACAACGCTTGCAATGCTTCCACCGCCTCGTGACCCCCCTCCGGATGCTGCCCGACAGCCGCAGCAAGTGCCACTGCCGAACTCGTCCTCACATACGCATGTTCGTGACCTAGCATGCATCAGCCCGTCCCGCACCCCAAGTGTGACATACACGCACCCAAAAAACCAAGCAAATCTGACAAATACCCGTCCCCCACATCCATCCCATTCTCCTCCCACACCCGCCCCGCCAACGTCGCGTTGCGCTCGTCCCGATCCCAGCATGCCACCCACAGTTCAGGGGACCAATCCAGCTCCGTGATATCCAGTGCTTGCAAGGCCTGCAAACACGCCTGTCGGACGTGCGTCTCTTGTGCCAACGTCCCCGCGATCAAGATCCGGATATCAGATGGAAACGCGTTCGATTGGAGCGCAGTGGCGAGGTCGACGAGGAGCGAGGAGGCAGGTTTGGAGAGACGGGGCTGGGTACGGATAATGTGCAAGACGTGGTCGAGGGTTTGGGATCGGGGGTAGGCCGGGTCGGAGACTAGCGAGGGGTGAATGAGGTGAGAGATGGGAGCTGGAGGGACGTACATGTGCTCCGATGAAACTTGATGACATCCAACACAAGCGCGACCTGCTCGAGCGCCTCGTCTGCGCCCTCCTCTTTCCCGATCCCCACACCCACACCACCTACACGTGCGACTCGTCCCAACAACAAAAACGAGAACGAGAACGTGGCCGCATCCAACGGCGCCTGTTCAGAGAGCGTCCGTAGTCGATAGAGCACTCGGAGTATCAGTGCTGTCTCCTACATCAGCCTCCACCACACATAAAAAAAAGAGCGGGCGAGGACGCACCATTCAACACCTCGGCAGCCTGCGACTCGGGCACGTCCACCTCGAGCGCTCGTAATACCGCAACACCGAGCCACCGTTTCAACCCCTCCAAACGATCCGAACACGCCCTCGTCAGTGCGATAAACGTGTCGAATCCCTCGTTTCCAATGAATCGGGCGCAGGTGCGGCTCATCGCACCCTCGAGCAAACACCCTGCCATCGTACCAAGGTAGGCACGCACCCCATCCCCACCCGAGCCAGTTCCCGCATCCACAACACTTCGGATCCAGGCAAGACCCCTGACGAGCCCCGCCCGAAGTGCCTCCACTCGCACTCGCACTCCGGCTTCCTTGTCGAGCTGCGCCCGAACGAGCGCCCTTGTTTCCTTGGACATCCCTTCCCCACCCGCACCCGCCTTGGTCTTTTTACTCGCTAGACTCTGTCGAAGCTCGGCTTCCCACCGAGCAATATCAGCATCTTTTCCCTTTTTGGGGCCGTCATCCGTTCTGCCTGTCACCAACACTACGTCGTCGGGGATCAGTGCGACGCTACCGCTGATTAGAACACGGGTCAACGCACCATCTACAAACAAGGTTCCCTCGGGTGTCTCCCAAATGCCGACATCGTCATCCGTCAACGCATGCAACGCCTTGCCGTCAAGATCCGTCTTCAGCTGCGTCATCACGCGGGGCATGACCTTCTCTGGAGCGATAAACGTCGCTGTGCGGATCGCGCGGTAGCTCGCTTCCGTGAAACCCAGCTGAGCACCATGTTAGCTCCGACGGAAAGCGAAAAAGAGAAGCGGACCTTGGGATCCGTGGTAGATGCCTCGAGCACGAGATGCATCACTCGATCCATGTGTCGAGTGACGACCTCGAGCGGATCCGTACCCGCCCGCTGACAGAGCTCGATCCACAACATACGCGACGGTGTGCCTGTCCACCCATGTTAATCTATCTTAGCGCGGCCGATTCGAAAACGAGGCAGAGGGCACGTACATATCGCGGGATGGTGCGCCAACACGATCCACTCCATGACCAATGCCTCGCGCGCCGCCTTATCCAATCCCTCTTCCACGCTCGCACATGCCAACAAGAGTGTGGCATACCGCCTTTGCTTATCCACCACTGGTTTCTCTTGCTCCTCTCCTGTAGCCACCTTGCTCTGAACGACGGTAACAGACTTAGCCAACGACACCATAAGCGCATCCCTCATGAATGTATTCGCGAGCTCCGGGAAACGCGTGACTAAATCCGTCAATACGCCCGGCGTGGTCCTGCGGACGTCTGTCAGGTTGGCATGGACCCCCAGATGAATAAACACGCTTCCAAACGCCACCCTAACACGACGTTCAACGTTAGATCCGACAAGGACAGACGGACACACCTAAGGTGGTGATGCTTGTTCAACTCGACCGGCAACCTCGGCACGGCAAGTGCGACGGCCCGAAGCAACCACCCCGCATCATCTGCTTCAGTCAGCTTTTGATACACTTTATCCCAAACGAGGAAGGCGGGTTTTGTTGCCGTTCCCACCCATACGTCCTGGGTCACACTCCGCGACACGATTTGATCTGCCCAAAAACAGATGAAAGAACATCAGCCTGTCAAACCCCGCGAAAGTTTCATTCCAAATAGGTGATAAATCGGAGCCAAGGCTAACCGAAACAATGAGACAGTGGGGAAACGTACCAAGAACGCTGAGACCGCCCACGGATCGTGCGTGTAGGTGGAGCAGCGTAGCCAGGGAAACGTACCCTTCCAATGGCCCAGCGGACGCACCCAACGGGTTCGCACACACGCTCTTGAGACACCCCTCTAATGCGCCCAACATCGCCTGGACAAATCCGACCGTCGCCTCGTTGAACCGGATCGGATCCGACGCTTCCGCCCACAGCGCGGCACCGACGACGCTCACGAACGCCCGCTTGAGCGCTGGTTTGGCAGTGTTCACCATCTCCTTGGCCAACAGCGCCGTCACGTCATTCGGGATGGACATCTCGCGCGACAACATGTGTTTCAAGTGAATCGGGAGCGTACGGACGAGCAGCGCTATAGCGGCGTCGCTCGTTTCTTTGACGATCAAGCCAAGTAGCGCGTTGACGAGCGTCGTCGATGCCATGTCGTGTGCGGGGATGGCTGTCAACATAGTGTAGAGCGTGATCCGATGCTCCACACCCGTCGTTTTTCCGGATAGGGGGAGGGTCAGGATCTCTGCCGCCGCCGTGTCGATAAATTCGGGGGGACACTTGGGAGCCAAGCCATGAAAAAGGCTCGTGGCGTTTGTGCGCACGGTCGGGTTGGTCGACTTGGCCGAGTGGAGGGATGCGGTGACAAGTTTTTTGAGTGTGGAGATCTCGAGGGGGTGCGTGTATGCGCGAAAAAAGCCGGCAATGACTGGCAAGGATGAGTTGGGCATGTATATGCGCGAGAGGGCTTACCGCTGAGCGAGCATTCGGGGGAACGCAAGAGGGCTTTTTCCATTGTCGGTAGGATGGCTGTAGAGAGGTCGTCTGGACCGATGGTCGTTTGTATAAAATCGTTCAAGGCGTTCTACAGTGGATCAGTCGTATGGCAAGCATCGATCGAGCGACGCACAAAAGTATGTGGGGGAACGGCCACTTTGGACAGGACGACATGGGTCGTGTAGAGATGAATGATGCCCTCCTGAGCCAAGTCATCTGTCATCTACAGATGCCCAGAGCATATCAAGGGTGACTCGCCTTGACGGAGAGCGGGATCTGCGTGAGGGATGGGTCCTTGACGTTTTTGAGACGAATCGTGACATCAACGGCGGTGCTGAGCAGCGATAGGTAGACGAGTGGCGTCAGACTCGACTTGGCCTGCGCGACCAGCGTCGACATGAGCGGATGAAGACGTTCAGGGCAAGATCGGAGTGCTCTGCGCGTGCGTACGAGTGCGCTTTTTTGCAGGGTAGGTTTGGCGCGCGTCAAAGGATCGAGCAAGCGGTCGAGGAGCGTGGCAAGGGTGCCCGTGAGGGACCGCCATGCGTCGGGTGACATAGTGTATATCTCACAAGACCAGTTTAACAACACAAACAGATCCGCTGCGGCATACGCACTTATCGGACGCTCAATCGATGGCACGACGAACGATGAAGTTGTACACACCTGGGTGTCGGTTTGGCGATGGCATTGACCTCGTTGGCGAGCCATCCAAGCACATGGTCCAACACGCTCGCGTCCTTGCGCACCAGATCCATCCCGACGTGTACTATTGCATCGCGTGATGGGGTATCGATGTAACGCGGATACGTCACTGTCAGAAGCTGGAACACGTCTAGGGTCTGCCGTAGCGAGAGATCTGACAAGACATGAGCCGGGCGTTGTCGAACGTACGGTCGACCTGCCTTGGTGAACGAGCCATGCGAGGTCGTCCCGTACGAACGCGAGTCGGGTGGTCGTGCTCGACGAGAGCAACTGTACGTGTGCGATCTCGAGTGCTATCGGCCATTCGCCCGCCGAGACGTGTTCTCGCCAAGTCGTGGTCTGTTTATCCTCGTCCTCGTCGTCGTGGTCGTAGTGCATGGGATGATATGAGGTGATGTGGTAATGGTACTAGTACGGAAATGGGTTGGATCACGACCTCGACACGAACAGAATTCCCCTCTTCCTTCGCTTCCCCCAACTCTTCCTTCGCTCCTTCCACATGTCGTTTACCAACGGCGTCGACGGCCAACCATTGCCCACATCGTCCTCGCCGCCACCGACGACATACTCGACGCCATCTCATGCTGACCTCGCCGCCGTCGCTGCCACCGTGGCCGTCGTAGGCGTGTTCATGGCCATTCTCGTTACCTGGCTCGTCATCCGTCTCCGTCGAGCAGAGTCTCAACTCCACCAACTCCCCCTCGCACGCCGCACCTCTCTCGCACCTTACACGTTTCGTCCCTCCCTCGCCCCTTCCGAAGCGTCCTCTAAATTCGCATTCAGTAAGCCCATGTTCGTCCCCCTCCTTCCCATCTCTCGCTTATCGGATCACCAGTTCGAAAACCACTTCGTCTGTCCCGCCGAAAAGACAACACCAGCTGGGACTTTGTAGACCCCGATCCATTCCAAGGTCAGCTCAAAGACGCCGCCGACGACACAGTATCCGTCCCAAGAAACCGTCCTGCGCCACTCCAGCTTCAGCTCGCACCCGTCTACACCAGTGCGCCACCATCACCACGTGTTTGCCGCACTAGCACGTTCAAGGATGAGCTGGGTCCACGCACGCCAACCACTCCTGGTACACCCGCCTCTGTCGAATTCGTAGAGCCGCCACCGCCGGCATATTGTCGTGATGGCGTGATGCCTCACCATACCCCGAGATCGAACCCGTAACCCTTCCTACATACATACCTCTTTCCCACACCTTCTTTTGTTTGCATTTTCTCGCAGATCCTCCTCGGATATGGATTTCAGCCATAAAGAACACAGTCTATCTCTCTGTCGCATCGTGTTTTTGTTTTTCTGCTCTTCTCTGTGCTATCATTGTTTTATAGTGAGTCTTGCTGTCTTTCTTATTCCTTGTTGCCGCTCCCGCGGACATACCACTCTCCTTCTTGGCAACGGTTTTTCCCCATCTTGATCGTGTAAAAGTACATATCTATTTTTCGACACCCTCTTCTCAGTGTGGGCTGTTGTAGTGACGGGTTCGTATTACTGTATGTACATGTTCAGTGTCGACGTACGGTACTCCATCACTATGTTCAGTTGTCCTCTTCACGAGTGATAATTATTCACTGGGACAAGGATCTGCCCCGCGAACGTTACGTTGTGTGTTTCCATATCCCAGGCACGAGTCTATTCCGCATCCTACACAAAGTCTTTGATCGTCGGATGGACATCACAACACCGATGAAACGCTACTCGACGACGAACAAAACGATAAACTGACAGCATCGGCCCGACGTACCACGTTTCTATTTACCCCTCGTAATGTTGCTGACGCGTCAGACTAGACATGACGCACGATATCAAGGTTACATATTGATAGGGTGCAAAAAAGGCGCTGCAACAGAACAGCCTCCATCAGATTCAGATTCATAATGATCGGCTATCATGAAATTAAAAAAAAAAAAAGTGTGATAAACTCGAGAGTCATCCTAAAACAAACTTTGGCGCCAATCTCGTCATGGCCAGTAGAATGGATAATGCAACAAAAGGACAGATAGTCTTCATCAGAGAGCAGGCATCTGGAAACGCGTTGGCGACAAGTATACCGTCAAGCTTGTCGGGGTCGGACGGCTCAAAAACGGTCATCATATGGCAGACTACAAAAGCTGTGTGGAGAACGTTCAAATCACGATCTGAATTACACAGCGTACAACATGGATAACTTGAAGGTACCACACATTGCATCAAACACATGCAACCTTGTAAACACAACAAACTACCATCATCTACAACCAACATTTTAGCATCAAGGTCCGCCCATGTAAGCAAGATAGCGCACCAAATTCCCACTCCACGTCCCAATGCCAACATGTAACCACCACATACAGCCAAGCCAAGGCAGCTATGTCCACATTGTCATCTGAATCGCTAAACGGATCCTCGCATTCCCCAATTCGCAGTGGGTAGCTAGTATAAGAAAGTCGGGAATTGGGCATCACGCCTTGCGACAAAACGGAATCCATCTCGCACTCCGGGTCCCATGAGTGACAATAGTTGGAACGATGGACCATGTCCCATGTGCGAGTCTTGCGGCTCTGCCAGCGAGTCACAGCTTTCACAGCGCTGAGTGGCATGGTCCAAAGTAAAAACAGGAAATGATCAAATACCTGAAGTCATCCCTAATGCTAGAGCGAGTGAGTGGCATGGTCCAAAGTAAAAACAGGAAATGATCAAATACCTGAAGTCATCCCTAATGCTGGAACGAGCGACAAGGCCAGAGTCGGTGTGATCTTGATGGAGATGGTGGGCACATTGCCATCCGAGTCGCTAAATGGATCCTCGCATTCTCCAATTCGCAGTGGGTAGCTAGTATAAGAAAGTCGGGAATTGGACATCACGCCTTGCGACAAAACGGAATCCATCTCGCACTCCGGGTCCCATGAGTGACAATAGTTGGAACGATGAACCATGTCCCATGTGCGAGTCTTGCAGCTCCGCCAGCGAGTCGCGGCTTTCACAGTGCTGAGTGGCATGGTCCAAAGTAAAAACAGGAAATGCCTGAAGTCATCCCTAGTACTGGAACGAGCGACAAGGCCAGAGTCAGTGTGATCTTGATGGAGATGGTGGGCGGTAGCAGGTTGCTGGCGCATGTATTGCACCAAGTCAGTAGTGGGCCCACCATCACAAGCCAATCATGCTACTTACAGAACACAAGCCCGCAGTGGTTGAACGAAACATCGGAGAGGTCTGAAACAATAACGTGGCGTCAGTATGAATCGTGCCCATAAAAAGCAAAAAACGACCCTACAGCGGGGTGCAAAGGCAACGCAACGTGCGTCTGAATGGACAACATGCAACAGAGTGCGGAAACAGCGTCCGACAAACGGCGCACCTTGTCTTACTCTGGCAAGAGTAAACAGGCAACAGGATGGAGAGGTCTCAAGACAACAAGAGGGAAGGAATGAGGGAAGAGGGAAGAGTGGATGGTGCTCACGTCCTACGTCGGTCCTGTATATATACCCCAGTGAATTCCAAATATCGTCATCGTTGGAATTTGAACAGTTGGCATGTCCGCTGATCGCCGTCTCGTCCGATTGAATTCCATCTATAGTCGGGTGAAGTCGCCTGGTGTCGTCGCACGGATAGGTCATATACCAACTTGTCAGGGGGCGTCGTTTGCACTAAAGTCGATGATCTCTTGCTTGGCTAAAGCCAACGTTGTGCGTCCGTTCTTTCCGAGAAATGCCACAAGGCGCGTCCTTTGTTCATCGTGACTGCGATCAACCTCACGTCGTTACATTTTCGCGCTCGTCGTACTGCTGCCGCTCGGATACCTCGCCCGATGCGAGTGCAGCACCGCATAGAGAGATTTTGATACATGTTACTCTGGGGAGGTTGAGCAAGTCGGCTATCTATGGTGGCATCCATATGGTTGGTACTCCAATGTCAAGAGTAACAACTTTCTCGCTAGCCTTTGACGTTGTGAGACGTATGAATCTGTCCGTATCTTGCGCTCGTCCACCCCAACTTGATTCAGAACGGAGACAAACGCAATTGACAGTCCGACCGACGCCGACCGATGCCGGAGGCGACACAATGGTCGCTACCCGCCGATTGACGAAGAAAGTCCATTCTCCAAGTCCTAGGGCGCAAGCGGCACCGGAATATGTTCATTACTTACCCTTAGGGACTCGCGATCTGGCAATACCACGACAGCCTATTGCCTATTCTCTCTTCACTAGCAGTTGCATAGGGATATACTGTATTAGTCGTTCAAACCAAAATGGAGTCAATGGAACTTGATAGATCACAGTCGTTCTCTGGTGAACATAAGCGTTTTACCGTCTCACTCTTCTGGTCACCGTCTAATAATGGACACGACGGACGAATTCGTAGTTGTTACATCCCACTGGACCAACCGGACATCGTGCAATATTTCAGATGACAAAAACTAGCATCATTCACACCACGACGCAGACACCATAGGTAACAACCAATCATATGCAATCATATTATACACGCAACTCTTCCCACCAGGTTTTTCATCCAATACGCTGATGCACTCAAGTTTCCATCGATGCCCAGGTTCACAGCCACCACGAATAGATGGAAAAGGATTCATAACCTATGTACGACTTTAGCACAAATCAACATACACGAGAAGCAAACATACAAACTTCCAGTACGATATTCCAATCACCAGAGACAGCTGGCTACGGCGCTCCAAATGATCGCGTAATTCCATCACCACCATACAGGTCACGCGTTCCGGTTCAAGGAGTGACAATAGTTCGTATACCAGCCCGTGATATTGACACTAGGTTTGTTGTTGTCCATCTTCTTGTCGGTCAGTAAACGGTGACTCTGCCACCGAGAGGTAAGTGAGCCAGATACCTGCAAGCTCAAAGTTAGTGAAGAAGGCAAACTAATTGTGGATCTGGTTGACCAGTCAAAGTCGGTGTGATCCTGATGGAGACAGCAGGCGGTAGCACGATCCAGAGCACCGGCAGTCGCAATGGTGTGGTGTTGCTAGTGAATACATAGTTATCATTCGACTCAGCAACCGGTCTGTCGTCACGATCCATCGTGCTACTCACAAGACAGAAACCCACAGCGATAAAACGGCACGTCAGGAACTGGTGAAGAGGTGCCATGTCTGCATCTCATATCCTGTCAGCAAGGTTCGTGTGTCATGAAACAAAGAGGACGTTACAATGAAGGGCGAACTCGAACAAGCTGACCAGTGGAGAAACGAGGCCGAGAGACAGTGGGGAACACAGAGAGATGACAGTCACAGGGAGCCGGGAAACAACCAAATGCGCATCAGGGCCAGTGGCAGGGACCGACCTCAAGCAAGATATGGTATCACTAGGGAGGTTTAATCAGAGCGTGGAAACAAAGTTCGACAAACGGCTCACCCGGTGTGCCTACTCCAGTAAGGGATGTGAAGCGGCCGGTGTATGGCAGTGAGGCGTGGAAGAGGCAAGGAGGGAAAGAGAGGATGGCGCTCACATCTTTCGCCCATCCTTTATATAACCCCAGTGAATTCCAAACATGATTGTCGTGGAATTCGAGGAGTTAGCCTATTTGGAGATCAGTCCGTCTGATTGAATTCCATCCTCAAAAATCCATCCTCGGGAAGGGTCCACCTGGGCTTGGGCAGCGTGTCGTTGTTCTCGATAGCCCACGCACGTTAGCATTGCTAGCGGTGTCATTGCATTCAAGTCTATGAAAAAGCCGTGAATTGCTTAGCACAAGTAGCGAGAAGGGGGCAATGCAAGAAAGTGGGTGCAGACAAGGATGGTCCACCCGTACTCACAATCAGAGGCACGCCATGGGATTCAGAGTATTGAATTCAATGGAACTGGCCTAGAATGTAAATTTGCCCGTGCACGGGCTCTGGGTACGTCCTGTACTATCCAAGGTTATGAATGGTACCATCTTGACTTGAAACTCAGCGATAGCGCGCTATATAGAAGTCAAGATAAATGCCGAGCGGCACCACCCTTATTTTGTCTTTGATCGTAGGGGGGAAAGACAAGCTTCAAAATAACGTACATATGCCCGTTTAGCTCAGTGGTAGAGCGCGCCACTCGTAATGGTGAGGTCGGTTGTTCAATCCAGCCAGGGGGCAGGCTTATTTTCTCCTTTTTTTTTTCTTGCGTATGCCTTTGATCTTTCCTCCTTCATGCTTTCACGCCGGCACAAGATCAGCGGTGCCGGTGAACTGTCAGTTGCTTCGCATCTTAGGCATTGTCATGGGTTGTACTAGCCTACAAACACTTCAACTTGTACCATACGTCCCTCAATATTGCATCCAATTTCTCCGTTTAGGGCGATCTCTTACCTTCCTGGTCCTCATTCACCAACCACCTTCGCCCCAAAGACCTAGTAAGTCACCTTGAAAAGATACGTTAGACTATGCGCGACGTACAATGACTTGTGAGTTATACTATCAGAATCATGCATGCGAAAAATGTACGGACCTTTTGGTTGTACGCTGTAACACGTCTAAAGAGCGTCGCTGACCTGAGGTACCGTCCGGTGCAGTACCAGAATCACTCGCACTTGCATCCAAGAGACTATGAACACCCGTCAAGGAGCAATGTCGGCATGACGTGAAAAGAAGTGGGCGAGAAGAGTGGTGACTTGAAGGCCCAGGGAGTCGCAGAGGGGCATGAACCATCCTCTCCACCGAGTACTGCGATCATCATCTCACGACGACCGAATTGTGTGA